>VZTM01026497.1:38857-103333 GCA_013400555.1 Jacana jacana
AAAGGGGGGGGGGCGGGGGGAACCAACCAAAACTCAAAAACAAACAGGAGAAGAGGAAAGGTATAGGAAAGGTCTCAGCATCGGTATTAGACTGCGGGGTGTCTTCTTGACACTGACATTTACATATTCTCACCTTTCTTTTTAATGCATTAAAATATCAAAGTCATGCAGCCATTTTAAATGAGTATTTCAAGAGTCCAGTTAACTTGATCACCAGCATAGCACTGGAGAAAGCTCACCTAACAATACTTCACTTAGAGAAGCCTCCAAAGGAAAATAAGAAACACAATTCCACACATAATGCCAATTAAAAACACAGAAAGTAAATTGTTTTTTCTTGGAAATTCTTTCAGAAGAAGAATTTTCTTCCCTTATCTCCTTTTAAGCCAATTTTTCCAGTTGCCCAGATTTGAGAGCTAACTTCCATCTACATGATTCTAAGCTTTTCTAAAACTGACTACAGGGTTCTGGGGCCAGAGGATTCCCTCTCCTAAATTTCAGCACCATCCAAATGGCATCCACTTGTTTTGTCTTGTTTCTTCTCTTGAATTTGTCCATTCCCCTTAGCATTTCACAGGCCAATACAGGCAAGGATTTACATATCTGCATTTGAAAGAACTTTGGACTGAGCACAGCTTCACACATTTCATCTTCTCCATGCCCTTTTCATGTAGTTTCTTCTGTCTTTACATGTACAAAATCACAGTTTGTGTAACACTGCTTTAAAGGAAGAAAATAAAATACACACACGCACACGCATACATTGTATTGGTGAACACTATACACTAAATATTTTTTTCAACAGCGTAACAGAAAGTTTGGCCTACTGTAGGTTGAACACGTAGGGAAGGCTGAATTTATTTTATGGTTGCCATGCAAGCTACCTTCGAGACAAAACAGATGAACCACCCAAGAGCAAATGCAGCTTCTACTCTCAAGCCATTAGACAAATACTGCCTTTCCAGGGATCAGACTGACATCCTGCCAATTCAGTCAATGCAGTATTTAGAGAACCACACTGAGTTGCTTCTGCATCATTCCTCTGAATCCAAATGCTGTTAAAACCAAAGGGGGAAGAGGGTATTCAACTTGCCTTATTATTATTAATATGTATATGTTTTGATAACACTTTGATTTTCAATTTACTTCTGAAACCTTGCCCTTTGAGAAGAACACACCCTTAAAGTTGACTTTTTTTCAGGCTTCTGTTCCTTTAAAATTCTCTTCATTTTGCTGTTCTTTTTCAATTATCTACCAGAAAACTTGCTTTCTTCCAGCAGAAATGTGGCTGGTGGGCTTGGGCTTTCACTGCACCCGCTCTGTGAAATTCTCTGGGAAAACTCCTCGGCATTGGTCAAGTTCCTTATGCTGGATCCAGTCAGACTCCTTCACGCCCATCAGCCATCCTTCATCCTAGAGAAGGAGACAGAGATCAGATGCTGAGAGACAAATACAAGCAGGGAGTTTTCTTATGGAGTGCAGGCCAAGGAGGTGTCAAGGCACATGAAAGCCATGCTTGTAGTTGGCTTGGAGACAATCCAGGAAGAAGATGGGGAGAAGGAAAATACAACATTTTCATTTCCTTTTTAACAGGGAAATGGCTACATCCCACCAGAGTTGGTACCAAAACTCCTATCCGACCCAAAGTGTCTAGAGACTGTGAAATTCTAAGCAAATAGCAAGCGTAATGGAAACACATCATTTGCACCCACCGAAGCAGGAGAAATTCCGCCAAAGAAAATCTCTAGACCAACAGTGCAGGAACAACCTACCTCACCTTTCACTAAATATGAGGGGTCTAGCATTGTCCACAGTCAGAAAAGAGATGAGCACTTCAACAATATAATTCACCCATTCATTTCGGGCACAGGTCTTTGGAAAGGAAAGGATGAGTCATCCCTTGGCAGTGCTCATGTCCTGGTACAGTCACAGCACCTGGATAATTAGCATTTTAGAGAGATGACACAGGCAAAATGAGTCTTGCTAGCTAAGCTGAAAACCTTGCCTAGAGAACTGGGAGCTGAAGAGCTCAACCCATCTTTCGAAAATCCAACAGGCTGCTGAGCTTGATGCAAGATGTGGTTGATAAAACTGCCCAATCTGTGCTACACATCATGTAAGACTTGATGTTTCTCACAAGGGTTATCATCTGGCAACCAAATCTATACATCTGTAGAACAGGAATGCAAATGGAGTCCTGCCTGGTAGAACCTGCTCAGGATGAGAACAAGACTTCCTACCCCCTTTTCCTTGCTCTCTGCAGGATGTCCAGTACCAAAATTTACACTCTACCCAAGGAGAAGGGAGACAAGATCTCAGGATGGGAAAACTGCACTTCTTGTAGCTCATATATGCAGTTACTCTATACACTACATGCCTTGGAACTGCTACCATGGAAGAACCCCTTCCATATGCAAGTGTGCCCACTCATCTGTAGTGGGGCAGCCCACAGGTTAAGGTTGCACCATGAGGCAACAGAACTGCACAGGGTACTACCACCTCTAAACCTGACACAGCTTGCTCTACCCATCCACTATTCTGGATGAGTGACCATGCATCAGGCTCATTTAGAGATACGTCATCACATCCAGCTACACAACTTGCCAGAGCAAAAGTGTTCAGGCAACCAGATGCTCTAAGCTGTGGGAAAATGGGGCATGTGTGCAGCTCACATAGTTGTTCTGACACTTCTCCTTCCATGAAATTGGCAGGAGTTACCTGGGTATTTACCCAAGGCCACGCAATGCCTCCCTTGAAACTTGGTCTTTAGAAACATACCTGCATGATCAGGAGTGATGCAGCCCTCACCACACCAGATCTGTGGGGCATGTATTGCTTTCCACTGCCACTGTGCAGGTTCTGCCCTCTTGTTCTCTTTTCTGCACATTTCACATGGCAGCAGCTCAGACCAGCCACTGTACCTGAATTCCCAGCTCCTTACAGGCTGTGCTGGGTGCCTGCAGGCTCAATCAGCCCTTGCTGCTACCTTAGATTTGAGCATTCAGGAGATGTCATGGGAATGGCATGAGAAGGGAGCCCATCTGCAGCAGCCAGCTGCAGGGGCTGAGGAAGGACTGACATGCCATAAATCAGGAAGACAAATGACTAGGTGGAAGATGCCGGGCCCAAGTGTTTGGAAGGCAGCTTCCAGCTCACAGCACGGCAAGCGCAAAAGCTCATCCATTTGCACACAGCGTCTGTGCCATTCAGCATGCATCACTCCCACTGCATCCTGCCACCAAGGGTCTCCTCAGCTGTAGAGATTAGACACAAGGACACAGATTGACCCTTGCCCATTTTGAACCACGTCACTTGAAGCGCCAGCTTTGAAGTGTTGTTGCCCTCAACCCCTTCTTCTGTCACAGGAGATGAATTCAGGCCTGGATGATGTACCCACAAACTGAGACCTAAGCTACAAGACATGAATCACAGTCTATTTTCCTAAGCTTCCTCCACAGTTCATGCACATGTTAACAGCCAGCATTTCCTGGCTGGATACGGTCAGGGTTAGGGAAATGAGCTGTAGCACAGGATACACTGTAGGAGGGTTAGAGGGCTTCAGTGCAGCTACAACATCATGTTAGCAACACTCAGAGCTCACCCTCTGCAGCTTGGAGAGTCTTGAGTTCATGGCTGTTGCACCCACATCCAGCTAGAGTGCAAACATAGGGCATTGAAAAACTCTGCTCCAAAAATGCTATTTCCTACCACAGAAACTAGGGGAGCTGCCACTCATTTCCTATCCAGAAAGCTTTCTAAGAAATGTTCTAAAATGCTTGTACAGAGCAGTCCCACTCAGCCTTGTCTCCAGAAAGAATCACTGCCTCTTCCCCCCAGAGCACCTAGCTCTGTGGGAACTGCTGGCACGTTATAGCTCCCATTTCACAAACAGCAGCAAGATCTGCCTCCATAATTCACAAAGCCAACAGCTGAGCCACAGATGATCCGTATCTCCTGCAGCCAGTGATCTACATTGCCTTCCCTTTACCCCTTGTGGAATTCATATCTTGTCTGGGCTTGGCCAAACCCAAAGAGCTGCTGACTACTGAATCAATTTGAAGAATTCCCTTCCTTTTCCAAACAAAAACGTGGAGATGCGAGCATGAATTTTGCAATATCACTACTTCCCTCAGCTAGAAGTAGTAAAATTGCTGAAGACTGTATCAGCTGGAAGCCCTCAAACACAGCAAGTGAGGAGGATTTACTCAAGGCTTCTAGAAATAGCTCAGATTAAAGAAAAACATTGCCAATTAAATTCAAGTTGGAGATGGACAGTAAGACTGTTCTCTGGGACTGAGCAATCTGCTCCAGCCTATGGTTCTGCTGCCATCTCCTGACTAAACACTGTCTTTTAGAAAGAGGCATTGCTATGCTGAAGTACAAGACAACACCCACGGCAAGCTGCTTTCTCAGAGCTCCAGCATTTCTCAAAAGGGGAGAAAACATCATAAGCTGTGCGTAACTCCAGCCAGTGCCACAGTTTGCACTGCAGTGGTCACATGGAACGTGCATCAAGTTCAGGAGCAGTAAGGTGGTAAAGTATAGGCTTGGTTGGGCTCCCTGTCCAAGGAAGCCATTGCATTGGCTCAAATGCCCTGATAGTGACAGAAGCCATGACTAGTTCACATGCTTTATGCAGGATAATGTCTCTACTTTCCAATAAAAAGCAGAGTCCTCCTCTGTTGCAGGAAGCCAACCTCAAGCTCTCCTGCCAGCTCCCAGCCACAAACTGATGGCTCTGCACCCAGCCAGCCAACTGTTAGTGGAGGAAGAAGCAGCTCTGGAAATCCCCTTGGTTCCTCCCAGCTCAGGCTCACCTTGTCTTCCCCACTCACCTGCTCCTCAGGGTTCTCAAATGGAATCACAAGCACCACATCCCCAGCCTTCAGCTGCAGCTCATCACTGTCGGTGGCTGTGTAATCATGCATGGCCTGGACCTATTGGGAGAGGAGAGCAGAGCTTGGGTGAGGCCAGCTTTCTTTCACCCAGCTCAGTAACGGGTGGCAAGGCTTTCCACTTCATTGATTCACTGAATGATTCAGGTTGGAAGGCACCTTTGGAGGCCATCTGATCCAACATGCTTCTCAAGGCAGGGAGAAGTTGGCTCACAAACACTGCATCTACAGAGATAAACACTTTTCAATTTAATAGTTATGTGCCTGTTCATACAGCCCAGCATGCAGCTCACATTGGCCACAGGGGCATCATGGTGAGTCTCATTCAACTTGTTAGGCATCAGCACTTCCCTGTCCTCCTTTAGGAGGGTTGGTTGGACTTGATGATCCCAAGGGTCTCTTCCAACCTAAATGATTCTACGATTCTATGAATTCCCATCTTACAGGCCTAAAAATCTCACAAGGTAGAAAGCTTGTATTCATTCAAATGGTACCCTGGGGTTTTTTGGTGGTTTTGGGGTTGTTTTTTTTGCAGCTGGACTGCAAAAGTATTAGAGATTATAGCCTCCCATCTCTGTCACAGCAAGCAGGGAGAGGAAACGTAAGGAAGAGTATCAGTTTGGATCTTTGAGTGATTGTATCCTGCTGTGTTTTCTCTTTTGTGTTCAGCCTAATTCATATCAATATCTGCAATATGGCTTTCTACTTCATACCACATCTCTCCACTTTGAGCACTAGTGTTGTGTGTACCCAGTCAAAACATGATACGCCTCCTATTGTTCTTCAGGGATTTTTCATTCTGCTTTTGGTAGATCTCCCAGAAACAAACAAAAAAAATAAATAAATAAAAGATGTGTGGACATGACTAAAGCAGAAGAATGCATTTCTATAACAGGTTAAGCAAAACAAAGAGATTACTATAATATTTCACTTTCAGAACATGATTCAACTGTACTGTCTTACCACCACATTCCATTATGCATGTTCAATTTGTGACTTACCCTCATCCAGAATCACTCCTTCCCACACACATTCAAAACAAGCTGCAAGTGATCTTTGGCATATTCTGAATATTCACCATACTTTGCTGTCTAATCCTATATTTTTCTCTGTTCATCCTGGCTTTAATTTTCCCAAGCATTAAATCCTCTATCTCCACTGGTGTTTCCAACCCCTTTTTCTTTTGCTACTTGCATCAAAGTTTAACCTTTCACGTCTGAAGCACAACTTTTTATCTAATGCCCAGAGTCTGTGACTGACACTACCACCCTTCCAGAGATAGAAGTAACTACAGCAGAGAGGAGAAACGGTTTTGTTATACAGCACAGCCAGACATTTAGACACCAATGCTCTTATACAGTCCTTTGAAGCATCTGGAGCTGCATGAAGCTGGGCTGCTGGACAGGAGGGTGTACTTCTCCTTCACCTTCTTTTCTCCCTTTCAATGCGTTATAGCCCCTGACCATGATGAGGAAAAGTAAAAACCCACCAGAAATTCAGTGCCTCACCACCATGCACTCACCTTGAACAGAAATCCTGGGGGCATGTCAGCTCTTTCAGATGAAGCGCCTCCTTCCACAGTGCCATTGACAGTAGCGGGGAAGGTTTCCACAACGACAGCAGGCAGAGAGCTCTATGGTAGGCAGCAGCAGCCACCAGGGAGGGAAAAAAAAGAGAATCCAAAATTGCAGCTACAAGGCCACCCTGGAAGATCCACATCCCATCCCCATCCATTGCTTTAGTGGGTTTTCCCAGCACACCAGACAGTGACAAAAACACCCCAAAGGATAGAAGAGGCAGCAGTGAGAAGGCAGGAGAGCTGACCATTGCCTTCCTTTGCTTAAAGCTGCAGAAGAGCAGAGAGGTTTTAGAGTTTTGATAGGACCATAATGCCCAGAATTTCCCATTCACTGTGGTCACAATGAAGTTCTTGCAGAGCCCTCATGAAACAGACAACTCTAATGTAACGGTCTAGGGGAACCATGTGACCATAAGATACCATCTAAAAAGATTATAGTGTCAGGAAAAAAAGAGGAACCCTAGATATTCAGTGGACGGAGGCAGAGCCTGAAGAACAGAGTAAGTAAAGGAAATAGCAAGCAAGGAAGAATCCAGCTCAGCACAGCATGGGCTGTGGGCTGCTTCACGAGGTGGGTGANGCCATAAGATACCATCTAAAAAGATGACAGTGTCAGGAAAAAAAGAGGAACTTTTTGTGGGCTGCTTCACGAGGTGGGTGAAGGGACAGTTCTTTTTGTGGATCTTCCAGCAGAGCTTCTGTCTAAGCGTTACACAGATAAAATGCAATGGCTAAGTCTGGCCTCTGAATAAGAGCATTTTAAGTGCTGGGGTAGCAGGGATGTGTTATTCCAAGCAGCCGCACATCTTTTCCTTCCTCATCTGCTGTATGATAAAGGGATGTGACGGAGAGAAGGTACTGCTGTCCCCTTCGAGGTGCTTACCGATCCTGAATCGGCTTCAGTTTTAGATGCTTCAGCTCCAGCCGCTGCTTCTGATCCAGCTGCTTCAGCTCCTGCATGGGCTGCTTCTGCAGGCTGCAATACAAAAGCCATCCGGGTGGACAGTTACGCTCATTACAGCGACACCTGTGTGCAAAAAAGTGCAGCTCAGTCTGTCCAAGTGCTGTTGACTGCTGCCATCTGCTGACATATAGGTGAGAAAACTCAGGATCTCACTAGGTTTCTGTCTCCCTCTTTCTCTGCAACGCAGTGAACCCGCATTCCCTCACTGCAGCCCCGCTGCAGGCAGTACTCCAGATGAAGTCAATGAAATGACAAAAAACAACCTTTGCGCTTCCTTCTTTTCACGATCTAAATCGCAAACCTACTTCACACTTGCACACTATCTATTATTACCTATAGATTCCCCACTTGTAAGGGAACACACATCTGCTTGCATGTGGAGCAACAAAGATCTCGATAGGCCAACTTCCAAGGATCAACAATCAAGGAATATTTTAAGCCCCTGCATACTTCCCTACTCCCAGAAACAGAAGAGTATGCTAATAAAGTGTCCAGGTATGGAACTTAGTATGGACCCAGTACCTACAAGATATTAGCACTGAACTAAACCGAACCAAAAACTGTGCTTTCACCCAAATTGATTTTGGATGTGTCCAGAGAGCCATAAATTTGGATTCTGGTGTGAATAGTCCATTAGTGAGAATTTGCTATGAATGTTCTGAATGGCATGTGCACACATTTGGTTAGTGAGGAGAGTTTTTAATGCACAAACGCTGCCACCACCAGGGAAAATATTCAGTATCACCTACAAATCACTGCCTGGCAGATCCTGTTCAGGGAAGCCCAGGGACAGGGGTTTCTGTGCACAGCAAAAGACCAGCCACCAAACACCTCTGATACAACTGCAGTGGCTCAAGCTAAATTTTCCCTTGCCTGAAATCAGGCTAACTCTATTTTAACACAAAATTAAAGCTATCCATTTACCCCTCCCAAAAACTGCAGTAATGCAGGAAAGTTAGTTGAATCTGGTAGAATCAATGCTGCAGATCAGCCCCTGCGGAGACTCAACAAGACTCTCCAGGGTCTAATCTGCAGCCCAAGTGTCTTCACGGTCAATCTATAGCCATTTGGTCTCTATACCAGATAGCACATGCCTCTCTCTGCGGAACCTATCCAGACACCCACTTTATAACTTGCTCAGCAGAGATCACTATGCAGAGATTTCCCATTTTTAATACATGTGAATAAATGTCCTGGTTTGAGGTAAAACAAACCAATTTTCNATTCAGAATCCAGCTTCTGTCGGTCACCGAGTCCAGCCTGGGACATTTACTGATGCTGCTGGTGACGTGATCGTTGTCCTGGGAGCCTGATACGGTTTTGTATAGACTGTATACTTTTTTTTTTCCTTTCTTTTATACTTTTAAATTTTTCTTGTTTATTATATTATTTATATTTTCATTATAGTAGTTTCGTTTTTGTTCTAAACTCCTGAATCTCTTTAATCCTTTCCTCTCCTCTCTTTTCCTTAGTGGGGGGGGCGGAGGAGGGTTCATCTGTCCAATTGGTCAAAACCACAACAATAAACCAGCTTTAGCATACCTCATACACTGGGTAAACTTACCTACCCCTGAATACAACCACACTGAAAACAAGGCATTATCCAGATTTCTTAATGTTGCAATTCTCATAGTCCCAACCTTACAAAAGCCCAGCATAAAGCAACAACCATGGTAACCTTTAACCCTACACCCATCTGGCTACTAGTCACATGCTAGTGCAATGTTCCAAGTACTTTTTTTTAATAACAGCAGTAATAACAAAGAAATACATCCTTAATTTAACAAAAAGCCATTCCTTCACCTTCAGGTGCTCCAATAGTGCCATTTAACACATGCCTTCTTCTATCACCTCCTTCCTCATGTCTCCCCATCGCCATGTCCACAGGTCTATATTGCCAGAGGACATGTTCCCATGCTGCAGAGCATTCCCACAACAGTGCTACAGTAGATGTATGCATATTAAATGCTACAAAAGGCTGTTCCTGGTAAATTAGATTCACTACAAGGCTGCTTTTATTCGGACTCAGTAAAGCTGGAACTTGGATAGACATCCCTCCAACTCTACTTGGACAAGTATGACTTTTATGTCAATAAGTGAAAAAGAGCTCAACATGAGCTCTTTTTTTTTTTTTTTTTTAAAAAGCAGCTCATTTGCAAAAACAGTTTTTAATAACGAAAAAAGCTGAATCTAAATTAGTCTCCTGGATTTCAGCAAAAAGCATCTTTATATCAGCTACTTATCTTCCTATTTTATGTACCTGTGGGCATCCCAAAGCCTATGAAAACATTTACACTCATGGAAAGATACCATAGGGAGAAGAAAGATAATGCTCACTGCTGTTGTCAGATTTGAAAGCTTTGGTTGTCCCAACAGCAGCATTATACACACTAAATGCAAGTTACCTAGTCTGCAAAACTAGGCAAGTTCTCCTGCATCCAAGTTTCTATGCAGTTACTAACCTCATGGCATGCAACAAGATTCTTCTCATAACAGCTAAGAACATTATAGCAAAAGCACTGCATCAGGCTTGAAGAGCAAGAGAAGGATTTCCCAGCTATAGGGAGCTCTGCTTATTAACTGGGTATGGTACTCCACGGTGAGAACTGGCATGGTGAGAACATCTTGTCTACTAGCATTCCCCAGCTGATTAAATTGTCTTTTGCGTGAAACCAGTTTCCAGGATGGAAGAAATGGCCCAAAATGCTTTTTAAACCCCAGACGGTAGGCACAGCTCAGATAGTCATATCTCATCCCTGCCCATCCACTTGAAGGGCACAAGATCTTTCCTTACAAAACCAAAGTTCTTTTCTTTCTTACTAAGACACACTGACAATGCACATACAGGGGAAGGACAGATGTTAAACACTGATGGCTGACAAAACACACAAAAAAAGCTTTTTTCTTAATGACCCAAGCTCATGTAAAGGAAAACACTGGCTAGTGAGTCCTTGAGTCCTTGGACCAGGCTCTCAGCAAGGGTTAAGTCCTGTCCTCCCAAGTTCTTACTTTAGGTGGCGGATCTAGTCCTTGAGAATGGAAAGACTGGCAGGATTTAATTCCCCAGTATCACCCAAGGGCATGAGTTTACATCTACATAGAATCACAGAATTGTCAGATCACAGGATACAGCCAGCTCAAGCAGCAGACTTGAGTGCCAGACCAAGCACATTCTGTCCACACTGCTGTTTGTCCAGAGGGGCTCAAAAGAGTGGTGCTTGAAATATCCCCTAGTAGGCTAATCTGCAGCGACCTGAGACCTGCCCAGGCCTGATATGGCTAGAGGGCACAAATGAAAGTCTGACTTTGGTTCAGATGCAGAGCACATGTAGGGTCTTCCCTTGACAGCAAGCTCAAGCTGAGGTTGAGGCACATACCAGCTAAGTCTTGGGCCTGCACTTAACTTTGTGTAGACACAGGCTGAGCTATTTCACACCAGCCTTTCTGGCAATGATGGTCAATGAACAGCAAGCACCACAGATAAACCCAAAAATGTATGGATACCCAGTGGTACAGGCAGTATGGACGAGTGGCAGCTGAGACATTTATGTATTGGACACAAGACCAACAGGATGCAGAGAGTTTAAGAAATACTGGGGAGTAGAGGGTGAGGATGATGCCACAGTGGGATTGAGGAAAGCATCATAGCACCATGCCAAGAGCAAGATGAGTGAGTTAGCAGGGAAAGGCAATGGGGTTTTGTGCTGGCAGAGCCATAAGTTTGAGTGCCAGACCTGACTTGCAAATATGTGGCTGCTCTTGAGGCTTCACAGAAGGTGCAAAAGTGGGCTCAGCAACACACAGAGCAACTTTGGGTTGGGGTGTGCAGAAAGGAAAAGCAATGAGGGGAAAAGAGACAGGTATGCACAGAGATGGCACTGGCACATGCGCAGTACGTGATGAGAGGTGAAAGCCATATGAAGTTCTTACCTCCCATAAATCCCAAGGTAAAGACTAAGCATGTCAAAGAGCAACAAAAATAAAACATGTTTATACGTGATTATTTCAGTGAGTACAAACATTACAGATGTTGATCAGACTGACGCAGACATAAACATTCAACAGCACTTATCTCTGCATGTTTTTGAAATACATTTTTAGTACCTGAATTTATACACCCCTCCCCACTGCATATTCAAATTTAAGTACTGAGGCATTTGAATAAGGGTTTTTTCTACCTCTGGTATGAAGGGAGACAGCTAAGCCACATTCAGTTATCAGTGGTAGACAACATAGCCAGAAAAAAAACCTCTCAGGAGTTTGCAGTTCATTAGGGTTAGATATGCTCCCATATACCCTCACCTAGCAGAGTTAGCTTGGTTTCAGAACATGACTTCAACTGGTGGTTTTTAGACCAGTAGTAAAATGTCTTGACCACTTTGCCATAGTGCCCACCCTATGGGAAATAAATTTGACTGCTTTGAAAACCAGGTCGTTTTTGCCAGGCTTTGTACCATGGTTAACATTAGAAAGTATTGATTTCAGATTCTTTTATTGACTTCTGAAGCTAATAACAAAATACACTGGAACACTGAACTTGCTATTTCTGAGCAGTTTTGAAAAAAACAATTTATTTGAAGCCATATTTATACTCATATGCTATACCAGTATACTCTATTATTGAAGTTATAACTAGTGATTTGGTAAAATAATATATCCAAGTAAATAAAAACAAAAAAAAAAAAGACACAAAAAAACCCACCACCAATAACAAAAAAAAAACCCCAGCTTATCCTGGCATGGAGTTTGTTCTGGCAGGCAAGTAGACACAAAATGCCAATCTGCCCATTTACAGTTCCAGAAAGTGGTAGCTTGCTATATCAGCATATACCGAACTATGATAACTTGTCTTTCGCACATATGGTATTTTAATTTCAAAGAATCACATGCCTAATGTTTGATTTCTGTATTAGAAAGGTCATCTTGCTACAAAAATCTGTGCCATACAGGCCTACTTAACACAATGATACTGGAGAAATACTGTCAACATCCCAGTTAAGTTTATTGCAAATCGTAATGGCAACTAGAAGAAAAATTAACCATTTCATACTTATGAAATGGAAAGTCTTGGTGAGGACAACAGCCAAATTCAGGATGCACTTCAAAGTCTCCAACCATTTAGGCACAAATTGAAGCACAGTTCACCTGTCTCTGACAGTGGACAGGACCAGGTACAGGTCAGACCAGAATTAGGCATCTTTCTTTTGGATACTGCACTGCAAAGCATTACCGTCAGAGAGGAACCTACTGAACTATGAGCTGTGTTATACCCAGAAAAAGAAGGGCTTCACATCACTTGAATATCCATCTATGGCTTTATTCACCTTAAGTAACTGCAGATTATCAAAGAGTCTCCTTATTAAAAGTATCTGAGAGCAATTTATAGCAGGAACACAGAGACTGAACTTCTATTCACAGAGCAACTGTTTAAATCCATATAGTATACAGAGGATGCTAATTTAGGGAGGGACATACATTAAGCTAAAGGAGTTGTCAATCAGTAGATTAGAGCAAAGCACAAGCATCCCATAAACACAGTGCCAGACTGCTGCCTGGTCAATATCCACCTGATTTCCACTGGACTTACACATCCAGCAGAGAAGATAGAGGTACCCATCTGCAAGGCACAGGTCTGTGCACCCAGGCCAGCCACCCACAGCTCAGGTCCACATTATCATTCACGTGGGTAGAGGTCACACTGCACTTGGCAACAAGTCAGTTACAGAAGGGAGAAGGAATGGTGACATGAACCAACCTGGGAAGCAGGCGTGGGGGTCTTCCCCACAGTGGCATCTGGTTTAATGGGATCAAAATCCAGATCCAACAGGCTGGCTCCCTCCTGGAAGGGCCCAGGGGCCTCAAACTTGGCAGCAGTGAGGAAGAAAAGCAGTATGAGCATTAGACACACACACACGCACGGTAGAGAGGGGGTATGTGCTATCCAGGAGCTAAGGCTGCAAGCGCAAAAGATGTGGTGGTAATGCAAACACCTGATGTGATTCCTGAGTGCTTGGTGCCTATAATCATGGGCAGTTCACATGGATGCCACTGTAAACCAAACCTTTGTTTTCCACAGGGCTCATTCATCTTCTTACCTGGCCAATGTGCTGACATGGCATAAGCATCTGACCTGCTGTGGTCAAAAGGACCACTGCCACTGTTGACTCAGAAGGGCTTCGCTTCTATTTATATTTCTTATAGGTCATCTAGCTGCCTTCGTACCAAAGGCCCAAGACAGACTTCATCAGCCACATATGGAAGAGCCACCATCCATACAATTTATCTCAGGAACATGGATTCAGGCAGAAAACCACTCAAACTTCTGAAAGGCAAGTCCACAGGATATCAGAACTAACACCCAAAGCTCTTAGTTAGCCCTACCTCCTGAGACAGAAACACAGAATATGGCACCTTGCCCTAACTGAGGGATCTGAATCACTCCCCAGTCTAAAAAACGCTGTTTCCAAAGCTTTGCATTAGGACATGAGAAACATGCCCACATGAGTCTTTTAACAAAGCACAAATTTGAAAGGCTTTGCTACTCTCTTCAAAGTCAAAGTAACTCCCTTTGGCTGATTAATGCTCTAGCTAAAGACACTGATGGCATATTCACTGCTTACCATTAATAAAACAGTCACTACAAAGGATATAAGCCATTAGTATTCAAAACTGAACTATCACTTCCAGTTTTTAGATGTAACCAAATCACTACCAGACACTCCTTTCTACTCAGCTTCAGAGGAAGCTCCTCTTCTCCAGGAAAGTCCAGGAAGATTTGCCCACATTTCCACTGACCTCCCAAGCTTGCTGGCCCTATTGCTTTAGCTACCTTTCCACCAGCTCAACAAGGCTGGCAAGCTTGTCTCCACTGTTATATCCTAATCCCACCATGAAAAAACCTTCTACAAAGTACCAAGAGACATTTAAAAGAAAGTTCTGTGCACACAACCCACACCACCATCATCTTCACTTCTTTTAACTTCCTCTTACTCCAAATCTCTTACAGATTTTTCTCTCAGTTATGAAGATCTTTGAGATAACAGGCATGAGGACAAGGAACCAAACTCTCCCATCTCACAATAGTAAACCCTGACCAGTATGCTAAAATCAACTTGCATTCTAGTACGCTCCTCCAGTACATCCAGGGCATCAGAGATGCTCAAACCCCAGTCTTTAGACTTGTTTGGTAGTGATACCCCAAAGGTTTCAGTCATTAAATAATCTTACCTGCCATTTAAGACTTACATGCAAGGACTATTACCCTCTGTATTCACCCAGATGCTCCCACAAAATGGCTCGTTGGAGCTAAGATATCTGACAGGAATGGCCCTGGGCAACACACTAAATGCTAGTAGCTTTGGTGCTTCAGTGAAGATTGTTCTGGCAACCAGAGGCCTCCCTCAGAACTCCGATCCCATTGAATGTCACAGCAGACCCTTTCCTGGGTCAAGACACCAATCAGGTGTAGAAGAGCATGTCTGGCTGAGGGCTGGCATTCACGTGGAAACACATGATACAAACCACGGGGCAGACAGATCTGTCCATTATGATACAGGAGGAGGAGGCATGGAGAATGATAGAGTTGCTCAGCTGCCTGTGGGTCCCCGCCTTCCAAAGCTGCTGGCAAATTATCTCTCTGCTCTTCAAGCTTTAACTATTGCAATGCAAAACCTGACTTGGACTTCCTTCACTCCCCACTCCACCTCTGCTACTCAGCAGCTGGGTGGAAGGTGACAAACCACAGGCAATAGAGCAGCATGATGCAAGGAGGAAAAGTTAGGGAATGAGTCACAGATGAGCACTGATAGAGACATTACTTATGCTTTAACAAGCATTTGGGGAAAAATATATATATACACTTTATATATATTAAAAAAATAAAGTAGATGTAGGCATCTCACGATAAAGCCAGAAATCTGGTCAGGCTCCTATATCCACAAGGACTGCCATTCTTCTAGATTCCATACAGAATTCCCCACCTGGACATCCTCTCTTGCAGTGATGAAAGTCAAAAGGAAAGTAAAGAGGAAACTATATAATTTGAAAATGTTTGTCCATTTTCAGGGTTTCAAAAGGTGCCACATGGCAAGAAATATTCTGAGGGGAGCTGCTGGTGAAGCAACAGACTGTGTCAGCAGTCCTGAACTGACAGCAGGCACAGTCCTGCCCAGCTAACCTGGAGGCATCCATTCTCCATAAAGATAACTTTACACAAGTTCTGTTTGCCTCTCCTGTGCAAGTGTGGGTTTTAAATGTTACCACAAAGCCCATGTGCAAAGAGCAAGAAACTGCCTTCCTCCCAGGAACCGGCACAGATGTTAGGGTCACCACTTGAGGACATACAAGAGCAGAAAACATGTGTTTTATCCACACCCAGGACGAGTGGGTCTGGAGAAAGACCATGGGATGTGAGGGGAGCCATAATCCATGTGCATTGCTGTAACTAATGCAGTGATTACTTTCTGGCATCTTCACCAGCTTAATTTCTCCTGCTTCTTCTATGAATCAAAGCCCTCAAAGTTGTCTTCTAGCCACCCTTCCCTCTAAGACTGCCTCCTATCTATCCCTTTGCCTTCCAAGATCCAGTCCTGAGCTTTCCTTCCACGTTCACCTGACCAGGTTTCATGGCTTCACACCTCCAAAGAAAAGAAAGGTCAAAAGGAAAAGTTCAGAGGCAGACAATATATAAGGCAGGGCATAGCAGCTAACCTGCGAAGGGGTTGTCACACTTATCTCGGGGACAAAATTGTCATCAAACAGACTGATGATGTTCTCCTGCTTGATCTCCTTGGAGGGGGTGACTTTTGGAGGCGGAGGCACTGGAGGCCCTTTCCTCAACTGCATGCAAGTGAGCACACGACCACAGCACAGACGGCGACACCCAAAAAAACCAGAGACAGAAACCAGGTTAGCCACAAAAACTGAAGGTGAGGGAAATCACACCTACAGGCATAGAGCAGGGTCCAGTCAATTCCATCTGAAGAGAGAGGGAGGGAGGGTAAGGGGCTGAATTACAACAAAATAAAGAAAACAACCACACGCCTCCAGAGAAGGTTTGGCATCATTAGTTACACTTCAGCCGTTGGTGAGTTTCCCTCTGCAGAGGAGAAGCGTAACACAATTAATATGCATTGACAGGACATGCATACATAATTAAGGCATGTGCAACCTTCACAAGAACCACTGGAAGGGAGCAGATCAATTGCTGAGAACACAATTCAATAGACCAGGCCAGTGTTGCTTCCCTTTGCCATACTTACCATACCTAAGGGAATGAGAGATCAGACTCCATTTGTCCTATTATGGGTACATGACCATGAGGACAGACTCTGATCTGCCCAGTACTGGTTCCTGGTCCACTACTTATCAGTGTGCTGCAAGAAAGGTCAAAGGAGCCTCTGATGGCATCTTACCACTTCTCAGCTTTAGGTAACAACAACTCAGACTCCCTAGAAACCATGACTGCTGTGGGCCCAAACTCTGCTCTCAGTTTCACCAATAAACACTGATCCTAATGAAGTTATGATTCCCAAATGGAGATCCCAGAGAATGCATAACAAAGTTCAACCCTAACTAACCCAGCTTAATACCTACCATCATTCTAAAAGACTCAGCCTGTGGGCAGGCTCAGACTGAGGGCAGACTGAGGATGCACTGGTTGCATCCACAACCTTGTAGGAAGCAGTTGTAGGCCCTCTTGAGGTCAACCCTTTCATATCCTTTCCTGCATCAAATCAAACTTTGAGGAGCTGCTGCTGTGCTAGAACAGAGCAGCCATAAAAGTTGTCAGCACCACAGCAACACTCAGCAATGACAATGCTTTCCATTTACAATGATCTTTTACAATTACTTGATCATCTCACAGTATCCAGGTGATGTGAGAACAGGCATGCAGTATACCAATGTCAGGCTCACATCTGAAACGCAGCAATCACTGACTCCTAGTTCTATATTCACACTACTGCAGCATGTAACTGAGCTTTACAAGGCATTTATTCAGATTGCTAAGGATATGCCCAGTTTTCTATGGGTTTAGCCTACTTTAGAGAGTGTGAGTAGGCAAAGACAAATTTTCTACTAAATAGCTGGCACAGGAAAATAATGAAAGTAGTATGTTCACTTCCAACTTCTCACTGTTTGCAGAAGGTGATTTGTCCATGTTCCCAAGAACAATCCCTTCCTGAAAATGTCTCGCTTACCAGTTACAAGAAGGGACGAGAAATTTCAGAGAAAAACTATTCTCAGAACAGAGCCACCATCTGCAGAAATAGGAGGCTCCAATTATGAACTCAAAGTCAAAAAGATCTCAACTCTTCTGCTATTTACCTCTCTAGAGTAGTTTCCTTCCCTCCAGTGCATTGATGCCTTGGAGACCACCACTTCCACAGCATCCAGCATTAACTCCAACTGCAGTTTAAAGCCGTATCTCAAAGACAACAGGATTGTATAACGAATTTCCAGATATAACCCAGTATCAATAAGTACAAACAACTTTGCTGGAATAAAACAAATCCTCTAAAATTTTTCTGCTGACTTGGATAGCACAGAGCTTTATCTGTCTAAATTCAACACAGTTGCACTGATTTGAGAACTGTCATTACAGTGCTTCAGTAGTGTAACCGAGAACAAAAGTCTGACCCTTGAAATTTTACTGACCTCTGAAGTCCTGTATCATCTTCGTATTACTCAGTACAGAGAGCTGATAGCAGTCACTTCTTCCAAAAGACAGAAATAAGCTATTTTTGAGATTTAAAGGACAGTAAGAGAGGTTTGGTGGGGGTTTTTTTGGCATAGGGAACAGTTCAAAATTTAGTTGGTATTTATCTTGTCTCTCCTGTTTTGCTGCCTTTCTTTCCACAGCCTTTGTTTGCATTAGTATTTCAGACAGGAAGATGCCAGAGAATTGTACTCGCTTGTTGCTTTTTTGCTTTTCTCCCCCAGAGGACAAGGCCCTCAGCCTCTATAGGAGAACCCTTGAACAAATCACTTACCTATAGGTCAAAAGTAATGACACCTGTGGAGCTTTCACTATTAAAGTTGAGCACAGTTGAGAGAGTAGACACTTGTGTTTCCCTGTGGGCTGGCAAGCTAACATGAACTGAGTTTCTAGACTTTATCCATACAGGCACCAAGTTTGGCTCTGGGTATGAAACCCCAGCCCTTGTCTCCCCTCCCTCTGGAGCCAGGCTCCGTCTCTTTGCACCTAGTACAAATATTGAGCAGAGCTCTCATTCCTCAATGTAGTGAAGCCTGGGAGAATGAATTACATATAGTTTGAGAAAGAGCTGCCAGGTGGTGGCAGCATTAGCTGCAAATACTTCAGTCTTGCCTATGGCCCACCTGAGGTTCTAGCCAAGGCTGCGGTAGAACATTATGCATGCTCGATAAGGGGTGCCTCCAGCTCCATTCCTGTGGGCAGGAAGGCAGCAAGTGAATGAGCAAGCACTTGCAGCCTGGCAAAAACAAGGCTTATGTGTGCTATTTCAAGGAAGGGGAAGAAGCTAAACTCAGCAAGACAAGTCCACAGACAGGGTGAGTGAAGTCTGCAGTGAACAGCTCAGTAAGTCTGTACAATTTATCGTTCCAAGTTTCAATCAAGTTATGGCAATCTCTGGAGGAAAAAAAAAAAAAAAAAAAAAACACACACAGAAAAACAAAACCAGGAAGGCAACTCTGGATACATATGCACTATCCTCTGCCTCACACACATTAGGTCCTTCAAGGTCCTAACCTGGGTGGTAGTAAAGCCGCTCTAGGCTGTGCAATGCTGAGCAGTGCAAAGACCCTGGAGAAGTCTAAGAAGTCCTGAAAAGACACTGCCAGGCATCCTTGAACCTCACAGGGATGGAAAAAGACCCTTTTGCCAATGTAGAAATATCCTCTTTTTGTGTCTAAGTAATCTTGAAAATCAAAAATGCAGTAGAGGGAAAAATATTATGAGGCTGTCCAGAGATAGGAGACAACCTACATCACAGGCCTGGCTTTGGAATCACAATTGCTATGTATGACAGCAGCAAGGAAATTCTGAGTTGCACTCTTCTTAGAGGTGACAGGTTTTTTCTTACCAGTTTAGCTAGAACCTCTCTCAGCCTTAATTCCTCCTGGAAGACTCCTCACTGGTATCCCACCTACTGAAATTCAAGCGTTGGCACCAGACATAAATTTGGCTTAGTTACTATTTTTCCCGAATAAATTTTTTCCCACACTGTGAAATACAGGGATGGAAAAATGAGGTAATTTTTCTTTTTCTTAAATCCTAAAGTAAAACATATCATAAGAGACACCAAGTAGCAGGAGTTATGTCTGCTATTGTAATAATGCCATCCATTGGGTGCCTTCTGTGTAAGCAAAGAACTAACAAAGGCCACATATGGAAGGTATCAGACTCCATAAAACAGTCATCTTCTTGGTATCCACCTAATTTCTTCATAGCAAAAGAATATAATGCCTTTTTTTTTTTAGCATATTCTTCAGATTTTTGTATTTTTTGCATAAATCTTCAGATTAAAGTAAATCTTAATGCAAGGTACACGTTTTCCTTATCAATATTAAACTTTTTTGTTTTGAACCTTCCTCATTTATGGAACTTCCTGGAAAGAAACTGGACCACTGAATTCCACAGTAGCTAAAACTCCATCCTTCCTGGATCTTCTTGGCCATTCTACACAACAGTAAAATATATTACTGACCTTCCCTCTGTATAGTCATTCAGAGAGAGCTTAGTTCTTCCCTATATGATAGGAAGATGACCAACAAACAACTTGCATTCTCAGAAACCAGTGAAAGAGAACAACTGTCATGTCATATTCTCTGTATTCGGTAGTAGAAAGAGGTCCAAAAAAGCAACTGATGGATGTCTTTGACTCATGGAGCTTGTGCCATCAACAGTAATACTTCAGAGACACGGTCATTGTCATGGGGACGCTACCTGAGATGGTGACTTTGGGATGCTTGCCCCAGGCGCTTCCAAAGTGGATGGTTCCAGCTCATGGTTGACAGTCTTGGTCTCAGGGCTGGTGATGGGAGATCCATCTGGTGGAGGCGAGGGGCTTTTATTTGCTTTCGCTGGGGTGCTGTCGCTGAAGGAGGGGGAGAAAGGGAGAGAAAGGGAAAGAGAGAAAGAGAAAGAAGAGAAGTCTGAGCCAGGCCTAGGAGTTGTGCTAACTAGCACAGGTCAGTGGCCTCCATTATCTCTTTGCTTCACTGCCCAGACATGATGAAGGCATTTGAAGCCTCTACAAACTTCTGATAGCATCTTTACTCAGTCTCTTGCAGTCCAGTACAACACACTGCAGCAGCATTACTGTGCAGCAGGCTACTCTCTAACTATACTTTGCATCAGACACAAAAGGAAAAACGAAAAACCAACCAGGCATCCTTAGTTCTGCTAAGTTGTAATTTAAGTGCCTGACATTAAGTCACAGTTTTTTAATACTGGGGAAGCAGATGGGGGAAGGAGCTCTGTGCAGCCCATTTAGTTTTAAATTCTACAGATAAGAATTTCTGCATGGTGGTGTACTGACACCTGCATGGATTATGATTAAAATTTACAACACCTGAACCAAGGCTGTAATCATAGAATATCATATTCCTCTATGTTATACACACTGGCTAAGCTGGGGGAGGGGCAAAGTAACCAGAGTTTTCAGAGATCATTCCAGACAGCAAAGAAACAGTGACATTCTGGCTCCTAATAAAGATTTCTGTTATGGAAAGTCTCCCCTGCCTTGCTTTCAGTGAAACCCTTCAGCCCTTGCCTTTCCAGTTGGTCCATATTCCAGGACTGTTTGACACATACTCAAGAGGGTTTCTTCAGGGAATGTAATACAAGGAGCATATGCCAATGGCATTCCTTGATTCATAACTTGGCCAGATTTGGACAAATTTTTTAAAGGCAAATGTCTATCCCTAAGGGCATGCTCTGCCCAAGTGTCAGGTCTGTGCTTCAAAATACAGCATCTGGAGAGATTTAGTGAAAAGTTGGTTGGTTATCAGAGAATTTCAACAGGGATAAATGTAAAACTATTTTCCCAGCTTGATTCTCAGGAACAGCTGAATCATCTTGACTGAAATTCTGCTCCCCAATAAGCAACTAATCAATTTATCTCAAGCCACACAGGAGCACAGACTGTGGTAGGACATTTTAGCAGAAATGGTTAGAGTTTGGGAAAAACTATACACAACAACTGAAAACAGAATACAATAGAATATTGCAAAAGGGCTGTGCAACCTCATCTACAGGGAGTGATATTTGCCTCTACTTATAAAGTTGCAGTTCTTGAAGTTAAATGCCTTGGAAGAAGGCTGAAAAGAACAGATTCTTTCCTACAACTTGAGACAATAACTCCTGGCATAGAGCCAGGGCTAGAGCTAATGCAGACCTAATTCTGCAGGGATGTCAAGTCCATTACTTCTTTGCTTTGTCCAAAGAGAGCCCAGAGCTGCAGACGTGTATCTACTCACACTTGGATGCCTGAGGAGTGGTGGTCATTAGCTAACATGCATGATGGCCTCATTCCTAAAAACTCACAAGGAAGGGTACAGCAAGAGGAGGAAGGGACAGCAAGTCATTTCAAAAAACCTCCCCTTCCAAGCAAGCATCTCCCCCTGCTCAACATTCCAGCTTTCAAGCTCCCCATCCCGTTTCCTCGTCATTCACTTTGCCCTCACCCATTCCCTCCCCACATCCACACCCCTCACACACATTTCCCCACAAAGTGCTTGTTCTCAGGTCCACATGCAGGTCAAATGTTTTTGATGACACTGATACCAGCAGCACACCAATATGATGCAACAAACCCAATGACATTCTCTGCCAGCAGTTTTCAACCAGGGGCACACACACCAAGGGATAAGAGGGAAAGGAAGATGAAAAAGGGAAGAGGAGGGACTGAAGAACATGTACTTCAATGCATACAGCTCTTCTCGACTGGACATGCCTACAATCTCCTTCCTCAGAGGTTCCCATAAATTACTTCAAAGCAGTGGGTTCTGTGAAGGATTCTGCAAAACTGACATGTTTGTGCTACAGATTAAAGAAACAATGGTTGGAGGGTGAAGGAAAGGACCTCCCGATGTTAGAGTTGGGAAAAAAATGCAGGTTGCCTTCTCTAGAGTTTAAAAGCACTCCAAAAGCACTTTGGAGAAGATGGGATATAGTCATCTACAGCTACACTGCCAGGACTCCTCAAATGCCCAGACTACACTGGGAATATTGGGACTACTGGCTATCAGGTGGCCTTCTAACACAAAGCTAGACTTTTCCTTCTAAGAACCTGAAGAGTCCATTTCTCCCAGTGAGAAAGGAAGTCAGGCTTATTTTCTAAGGGCTATGAAACAGCCTCTTAGTGCCTTATTTCTGGTGCCTGGCAGTGACTTAATTTGGAGATATATTGATAAGAGGTTACCACGTGAGACAACAAGATAACCCAATTTCCTCCCCTCATCCTGGGGCAGGGGAGCTGAGAGGGCCCCATGCTAAAGCCTTCATTAAGTCACTACTATTTACAGCTTGTTTGATGTGTTGGCTGATCCCCCTAGGAAAATGCCAGTGCTAATTTTGGCTGAGACTTTTCCAGCCCCCTGAGCAGCACCTTCATTACCGTACTTTGCTTTGCACACATTTAGCCAGTGCAACCAGCATCAAGTGAGTTTGGCACCAGGATCCTCTATCCTTCATAAGTCCCCAGGGAGCACACACTGCCCACACAGATCAAAGCCCTGTTTCCAAACTGACTGCTAGCTCTAGGAAATATACAGAAAAACACAAGAGTATGGGGACTGTCCCCACTGACCAAATGTGAGTACTACAGTAAAAGCATATCAAAACAAGGTCATTGCTTTTTCTCCTTCCTGTGAGCCATTGGGAAGTGATGCCAAATCCAGGAATATCAGGCAGGGAAGGGAAGGGGGTGTCAACTTTCTTCTGCAAATAGAGTTGGAAACAGGGTCTAATGCAGTTATTACAGCTGAAGAGAAAGCAAAAACCCCTCAGCCTCTTTAACTGCTGCTGAGCTCCCAGAGCCCTCACAGGGCTGCCTCGAATGTTCTGGAAGAGCAGAGTAACATGCAGACGGGGTTCCCATGTGCTTGTAACTATCCTAAATTACAGGATGAAACCTACCTTCCCATATGGTAAAAACAGACCAGTCACCTCCTGCCAAGTTCTCAAGTTAAAAAGAAAATAAGGTTGGCACCTCAGCTAAAGCTCAGACAAGGCCTTTTAGCCAAAAGTAATTTATTTTTTAGCACCANCAACTATATACTCAAACATACAGTGCCATAAATGTACATTCTTGCTAGCATATCAAATAGTGACTGAGTTCTAGACCCTTCTTTCCTGCACCAGGGGTTGCACACTTCTCTCAGCCCAGCAGCTGCTCTGACAGCAGAAGCCCCCAGCACAGCCCAGGTCAGGCATTTCAACTGCTGGGCCAGTTGGACTTTTTCGTGGCAGAGCAGGAGGACATCATGGCTAGAGCTCATTGAGGTGAGATTTACTAGCTCTCCCTCTGCTGTAGTATCTATCTCTTCTCAGTGACTGGAAATATTAGACCTCCTGCCTGGTGCAGCTATAACAGTGGTCCAACCAAGAACCAGAAATAGACATCAAGAGAAGTACTCCTGTGAATCCTCCTTTTACTACAGTAGAAAGCCTCAGAATAGTAAGAAATTCTTCACTACTTTTCAGGATATAATAATCAAGATTTGCCCATCAGCTTCCCTGTGAAATCACCATTCTCCACCCTACAACCTACCACTTTACAAAGGATGCATAGCAGAGATAAAGAAAAGGATTGTGTGACTTGCCCTAGTAAATGGGAAGGCAACATCAGGCACCAATTCACCAGCACTTACTTTCATTGCTGGTAGGACATCTTGTTAACTATAATTTATTGCTTTTTCCTGTAAGGACCCCATGGAGGGAGTTCCAACACAAAGACTAAAAAGAACTAAAAATTAGAGGATGTTTCCACACCATTATGCAGCAATTCCTTCCTTGCTCCAGAGCATGTTCTTGTCAGACCCCTTGATCTTGGCTATGGTAAACTCTAGGCTTTGTAACAATTCAGTTATTCAATTCCATCATTGTCTTGAAAGGCAAGATGCTGACATTCGTCTTTATACATGATAATAGGCTTCCTTTTCTTTCAGCTCTACTCAAAATGTCAAGTGGACAGAGCAAGAAAGTGAGTATCCTCAAGAACAGAGCAAGTAAGGAGCAAAGCTGGAAGTGTCTTTCTCCCACCTCATCATCCTCCCAACTGCAACAGGTAGATAGGACAGGACTTCCGAGTATGAAAAACCTGCCTTGTGTTCTTCCCAGGCCAGGCTGGGAATGAGAATGCAGCATTTCAGACCTGTTCAGAAGGGCAAGCCCCACTAGGTAAAACCAGAAGTTGTTAATCACCAAAATGGCCCGTATTTCCCCACGGAAAATCCAGCACCACACCTTTAGTCACACAAAAACAACTGAACAGACAATGCCTGAGCTGTCACACTGACTTCATAGAAAGGAAAAGAAGCAAGGATTCAAACCAAGCACACAAGCAGTTAATGGGATTATCCAGACACAGAGATATCTCAGCAGGACCCAGCAGGCCATGAACACATCTTATCATGCAAAGGACCCCTCTCCCATCACAGGGTTAACACGTGCCAGGCTGTTAGAGTCCAGCAACAGCCTTTCCAGTTTTAGGAACTAAATCAAACACGCATCGAAATGCTGCTCTCCGTACCGGTACCTGCTCATCTTTTTCCTCAGCCTGGCGAACAGTTTAGTTTTCTTTCTGTTGAGGATGGCACGCAAATCATATTCGTTACAGGGTGGCACAGTCAAACCAGGGAGGAAAATTTATGCTTCCAAGCAGCCATTCGCTTGGTGCCACAAAACTCACTGTGAGGTGACAAGATCTCCTCTCTCTCTCACACACACATACAGAAACACACACACACTTCCCTTCATTCCTAGAAAGCTATGGTCTGGTTTAGGAGAGGGTCTTTTATGCCCCTCTGAGATCTACATAGGTGTGAGCAAACTAGCACTTTCCCTCCTCTTTGGAATATGGGACCAGGGTGCACATAGAGTAGAAAAAGGAAACTGTATGGACCAGCAGAGAACTGTAAATGTCCTTTTTTCCACAGGTAATCACAGCTCCTCGCTCTCCTGTAAGTATCAGTATGCAAGAAACGAGTTTCCCATTTTTCTTTACTTACGGGATCTGTGCAGTCTTAAACATGGAATGTAATCAGTAGCTTTCCTACTATGCCTTTTTCCTTTTTGTCCAATCATGCTAGGATAACACTACATATCTCTGAGATCTTCTAGGCATCTGAGCCCTAAATGTTCAAACTCTTTCAGAAACAAATCCCAAACATGTGTCTGCGGCTCCCAGAAATATATCAGCTGCTTTGTGCTACTGTGTTATACAGCCAGCATCAGACTCAGCAGCCACAATAACACTTCTGTAAGGCCTCACATGAATGTCATTATGATGTTCATGGATAATTGCCTTTCTTCTCACACCTCCTCATTCATTTCCTGCCATTGTTATCCATCTCTAATCCCCCTCTCAGTAGAGAAAGGTTAGGGAAGCATCTGCTTCTACAGCAGACCAAAATGAGCAATCAGATTGGTGAGGGCTATTTCCTGCTGCACACTCTCACTCCAGCCCTGCGCCACAATGAGAGGCCAGATGTGCAGGAGAGAAGCATCTCACAGCATTTCCTGGTCAGTGCAAAACATATTTACTGCCCTGGCAAACCTTTGCTACAGCCTCCTGCAACACCCAGCTTCACTGTGCTCAGGAGGAAGAGAGTCGCTCTGGAGCAGGTCTGGCATCTCAGATGAGATGCAGGCAGCAAGCGATGAAGCAGCAGCACTTAGATTGCTGCCTGTCCAGGGACCTCTCCGTGTGTGCTCCTTTTGGGATTTTAGGAGCATGTGGTCTCATATCCAGCCAAAGAGCACATAACTGCAGCTGAGATACCCATTACAATCCCAATTGAAACAAGGAGTTTGTGGGGGCAGGAATCATGAGGACAAGTAATTTAGTCATTGGAAGCTCTTTCAGGCCAGAAACTCCAATGCCACAACAGCAATGAACATGTCTGGGCCAGGCTGTCACTACAGCCTGCAATCACTTCCTTGAGGAAGAAAATGTTGAAGGAAGAAGCTGGAGAAAACAATAGCTACAGCCTGCATCTGTCCTGTTACTTCATCCTCTTCCAAGGATCCTGAAGGATACTGCTATCAGAGACAATACAGCACATGGCAGTAAGAGGATGGGCATCACGGCCTCCTCACAAGGCTTCAGTATGGTTGGGTTGTGATGAACAGACACCACAGGCTAACTTGGGTAGAAGATACTCTTTTCAGAAGAAACATTCCTACTAGCATCTTGGAAATTTGGTGTTAGCAATCCAAAATTCAGGGGCCAAATTCAAATCAAGCATCATCTTTCTTTAGAGCTGGCAAACACCACACACATTGCTGGAACAAGACACACAAGTCATCTGTGCACAACTGCAACAGGAGGCTAAACTGGGAGGAGAGACAAGGGAGCACAGAGGTCTCAAAAGCTGATCTAGCCCTTCAGAATCAATGCACTCAGACCACAGCTTGCCCTTACTTCATGCTGATTTCACCTCCTCCCTCCATCAATACACCAATTGAGGACTTGGGCTGTACTCCTGCTCACCCAGCACATGGGATTAGCAGCAGCTGGAAGCCAGAGCCTGACACTGTTTCATCACTCACACATGTGGATGAGAGCCAGTCAGCCTCATCCAGAGCCCAACTTCTCCTTCCCCTGTCAGTGCTAGAGAATGTGCAGACTTGCATTTTACCATACAGGACTGGACCCAGCTGAGGAAAGAACACTAAAGGCCTCTGGGACACCCACTCTTTGCATACGTGCAGACTGGAAGTGCTCTGACATGAAAAGGCCTCACATTTGTGAAGCTGCAACTACTTCCACAACACACACAGAGGAACCACACATCAGCTGGGTACACAGGAGGGGCATAAGGCTTTGGCAAACAAGTGGTTCCAAGTCTGGAGGGCCAAAGAGGAGGCTGGGGAAACAAATGGGCTCTTTGTGCTCAAGTTTACAAGGTGTAGGTACGTGGTGGAAGCTTTTAAGGAGACAACAGGACAGGTGCTGGACAACTGGACCCAGAAGGAAGGGCAGCTCAGTATTACACATTGGTACACAAAACTTGACTTTAAAAAAAGCAGAGAGTTGGTTGCCTAAATATCAGCACCTAGTGAAAGTTTAGGCCTCCAGATGCTATTCTAGAAAGGTATGGGGGTAATACATTGTGTCACCCATCCCCATATGCAGTCTCTGGGGGGCACTGGCTGCCTACATGCTGGTAGTCAACCCCCTCCCCAGCTCACAACACAGTGGTTCCAATAACCCTGGTAGAGATATTCCTGTCCCTCCTTCCTGCTGAGGGAAGTCACTACTCCCACAGTTACTGACCTGGGCTGTGCTTTAACTGGGAAGGCATTGCCTGAGTACTGCTTGTCGAGACCCAGCAGGACATCATGGAGGTTTTGGTTCAACTGCAAAATACAAAAACAAAAGAAAAAAAAAGAATAAGAAAAGAGCCCCAGATGCCAGAAGAGTATTGGCTGGCCTGCACAAGCTGACCAAACACAGACTTGTGCCCAGATATACTCAGCTATCCCAAGAGAGGACAGCCCTACATCTGTTTCCACTCTTATGTGGGATATGAAAGGCTAGAGCACTCAAGTTGGTGAAGAGCTGCTGGTGTGTCATGGGAATGCTCTCTTATACATTATTTGCTTCTTTATCACCTGCCCCCGCCAGTGTGCTGCCAGGTACCATTGCAGAAGCAGGTAGAGGGTTTACCTAAGGGTCAATATGCTAGAACTGAAGCTTCACTCTGGATTTTTAGCCAACGCTGTTCCTCAGACCTGCTTATAAAGGCTGGGATATGGCCATTTCAGCTGTGGAGCCAAAGGCAGCTGGGCTTTCAGTCAACAAACCTTGATTCCACAGGCTGCCTGGGTCATCTAGGTTGGGGCAGGACCTGGATATCTTTGCAGAAAAGTAATATTGGGAGTTAAACTCTTCCTGGCACTGAAGGCTACAATATTCACTCCAGACACTCCTACTCTGAAATAGTTGATTCATAAACAAGATGAGATGCCAGATTTATCACTGGTAGGAGGAAGGATCCAATGCAATCAATGTTGGAGGAACTGTGCCGGCAACACCAGCAGTTAATTGGATGCTGTAGCAGTAATAAGAAACAGATGGCTCTCACGGAACAAAGCAAAAGCCTGCTCTCATACAAAACTCTTCAGGAAAGAAAAATCCAAGATACAAGAGAGTTCCCGTCTAACAAGCCTCTTTCCCATGTTTTGCTGAATATGAGTTAACAGCAACAAACTGATAATGATAACATACCTCCCTATTCTTAACAATCAGTTCAACCCTCAGTGGAGAAGAGCAAGCTATTAATTGGAAAGGTTCCCCATGAAGTGTCAGCAGGGCTCAAGATTGATGCATTACACCAAGGCAGAGGGCCCCTAACTGCTGGGAATTGAAGGACTATAGTGTTGCTTGTTGCCTAGCGGCTGTCTTGTTGTCAGGATGACATTGGGGAGGGGAGGGAATACAAGAGTTTTCCAGCTGGGCTCTCAGTCACTCATCAAGATTAGTACAATGTTTACAGAAGGCGTGCAACCCCTAAGAGCAGTGCACAGATCTATGGAATTCAAGACTCCTCTAGCTTTTAAGGGAAAGAACAAGAACACATTTGTAAATTAAAGTGGCAATGGCAGGCTTTCCCACTCACTGCTCCAGAGGAGTCCGCTGGGTGCTGGCACACAGCAGGATCCAGCCTGCCACCACCAGCTTACAACACTTACTGCTGCAATTCCTAACTTATAGCCAACTGGTAGCCCATGCAACTTGCATGTGAAGCACTTAAATGCCTTCTTTTGGGTCACGGGGCAGGAAAGAAGCCAAAGCAGAGAGGTACTGCTGGGAAGTGCCTTCTTGAGGGATGGGAATGAGGCAGGTTTCATCCTTCAGCCAACTTGTAGATGGCAGATTCCCTGCTGTTCTCATCCCCATAGACAGAGAAATGAGGGTTCACATCTCTGCTAGATAGCAGAGAAGGCATCAAATAGATACCAGGCTGGAAGTGCCCAGGTTACAGGGTAGAGATCCATAATGTAGACAAACTCAAAAAAAAATTAAAGGAAGAGACATGCCTGAAAGCAGCTTCCCCTCCCTCTGTGGATCCACAAGTGAGCCCTGCCAAGTTACACACTGCTGCACAGCCCCGCAGTCATTTCCCTGTGCTCCATCCCTTTACGTTACTATCTCTCTGGTAGGAGTTACTACTCCTACTTAGGAGTCTTTCTCCTAAGTGGCTCAGAAAAAAAAACCTTAAAGATTAACAATGTCCTCTGACACAGGGCAAATGCTCTGTTCTCTCCAGCCATTTTTCAAGGTTTGGTTTTGTTGTGAGGTTTTTCTCATACCAGCAAGAGAGGGTGTGTTAGTAGGATAAACTTTTAGTTGCCTTACCTTGCTCATTTCTTTATGGAAGTTCTCTTCTAGGCCTGCTATACTCTGGAATGTGTTGACATAGAAACCAACACGACTGCCAAATGAAAAACGAGACAGAAGAACTTAATGGACACAATGCTCTCCTCAAAATTTTCAATTCTGTCCCTTCTGCTACTTCCCACCCACCATTCCCATTCAAATTGAACTTTGTCAGGTCTGGTACATGCTGGAAGAGAAGGGCAGCAAAGAAGCATGAAGAGGTTGATGGAGCAAAGGCCAGGCGTGGGGCAAACATGTCCAAGGTAGAATAGGATCTGAATTTGTGCTGGCTAACGGGATGGGGAGATGCAGAGCAGTGGGGGAGGGAAGAAAGGAAAAGGAAAAAGAATAAAAACAAAACCAGTAGTCGGGTGATAGAAAGGAAAACGACAGAGGCTGTGACACAGATGGCAAGTGAGGAGAGCTAGGGGAATTGGCAGGACAGGTACTAATTCACTCTGAAGTCTCTCAGCACCAGGTGAGGCGGAGGGGGGGGAACAAAAAAAAACATGAACTATTTGCTGCAGGGGCAGAAGATTAAAAAAGCACAGGATAAGCACAGAGAGCAACAGGAAAACAGACGGATCAGCTAGATAACAGGAGCCTGGGAACAACTTGTGGCACCTTAAGATCCCAGCAGCTACCTCCTGCCTCATTCTTCCTGTACCAGCACTCAGCTGGAGGAGCACAAGCAGGAGGTAGACGTTCTCTAAGGCCAGTGGCACCACTGCTCTGCACATGAAACCACACAGATACCTGTATTCCCTCCCAGTTCCTTCTTCAGCCAGGCCTGCATGCAGCTGCAAGCAGATAGCCCTGGCCCAGGCTGGAAGGAAAAGGGAGCGAGGACAGCACTCCGCTTTCTGACCCTACTGCCACCCACTCTCTCCAGCCCCACAGACCAGCACTGCCAACCCAGGTGTGATCACTGCGCTTAAAAAAAGAAACTAGAGCACTCCAAGAAGATTTTGCTTGCTTTCCACATATACCAACTTCTGCTGCTCTTCATTCTGTGCCCTCCAGTTAATCCTCCAAGCTAACTGTTGGTCTTGTTTTTTAATCCCCGCTTTTTATCACCATAATCATTAGTATAACAAACCCATAGTCCTTCAAGCCTGTCTTCCTATTCTTTCAGCCCATTTTCCTCTGCCCAGACTATATTTTAAGTATAGCACAACAGGACAGTTATAACCACTAGTTCCCTACTGAGTCCTGCATCATGTAGCCAGGAGCACATTTAGGGGCAAGAGAAAGTGACCACACAAGGATCCTTCCCTCATCTTTATTCACCCAACTGCCCAAATCTGAAAGTGGCATCCAAAGCAGAGCAACCTGTCCTCTCATCCTCCCTTTTGTTAAAACCTGCTGCATCCCCAAGTGCTCATAAAACTTGCATGTTAAGACAGCAATCAAGGTATCACCTCTCAGCTCTCTCCAACCCCAGCAACCTCCAAAATGTCGTCTTCCCATAACCACAGTCAGCTGACATACCCACTCAGCTGAAGATGTTCCTGCCAGCCAGCCAGCTCCACACCTAAAAATCTTAGTGACCCAGCCTGCTCCATCCGCAGTCCCCAGCAGGAGCTGGGCCACTGCCCAGGAAAATCTGGCAAAGTTGGTGGGGCAAAAGGATTCATCAGACAAAGCACAGAAACAGCTTCTTTTTGTGGTAAAACTGCATTTTTCATGAGGCTCATGAAGCAAAACACAGAAAGGACAGGGTAAACCTAGCTAAGAGGAATCCTAGAATAGACTCTTTGAGATAAATCAGAAAACAAGTGCAGCCACTCAGCCCGAGCAAAGGAGAAGAGTGATAAAAAGACCTTGGGTCTCCACTTCTTTCCAACCAGCCCTTGGGAAAAACTTCCAACACTCACCTATTCCATAGTGAAGGCAGTTCCTCCTGCAGATCAACGTTCATCTCTTCAAACACCTTCTGAGCTTTTACTAACTCTTCTTCAGCCTTAATAACAGAGAAAGGAAATTGTCAGCTCCAGCACAAACAAGTACCCTGCAGGGCTGGGACAACTGTGACCCTTGACTTCCTTGGGAGACCAGGCAAATTTCTGGCATAGGGTAATCCCCATCCTAAATGAGTCTCCCAGGAACCAGGGTTGCATCACAAGCAACCTGATGCCCCATCAGCTTCCTGGTATTACTCTCAGGATTTCTTTCAATGGATTTCCATGTTTGGATACTCGGTGGTTTAAGTTCTATACATTTCTCTGGCTTCAAAAACTGAAGGGAGTTGGTCAGGCAGTTCATCCTCCAGCTTGGACACAGTGCCCCCTGCTTCAACTCTGGAAGAGTTGAAATACATCCCAAATTCTGTTGAAGAAGAGTCTGCCCTCATGGGAACTCTCTGTGCTCAGGTATGGTCATGCCAAAGCCCCATCTCTTCTGAGGAAGGGAGGAGGTCTGCATCTTTGGCTGATACAGCTCTCACAAAGCTGACTGGAGAAGCAAGGAAGGGTATGCAAAGCATGAGTTGTGCCAGCAGGAGGCCAGGCCGGAGTGCTTGAGCAGCAGATCTTGGTTTCAGCAGTCCCACATACTCTCACTGGCAAGGATCTAAAATAAAAGCAAACCCTGGCTGGCTGTTGGCCACCAACAGCAAAGGAAATATACTTTGTACAGGGCCTCTTTCTCCCAGTTCAGCGTTTAAATTTGATCTGTCTGACCTAGACACCGACAGACCCCCAACACTGATGCATGAATCTTGTCAGGTTTCAGTGACAAAAAGGATGATCCTGGCTTCTTTTGCTGATAGCAGACATCAGCAATAGGCATATTCCCTTTCCCATATTTGTCCTTTCTTTTCAGTGCCCTCACTTAAAACTCAAAAGCTTGCTAATGTGCAACAGCACAGCATTCTCCCATAACCCTGTGCAGTGGGATACAGGACTGCAAATCCCTGCATGAGCAACGTGATGACACATCCTAAGGAAGGTCAGCACAAGTGCTTACATATATGCAGGACAACACCAGGAATGTCACACCACCACAGGGCTCTGCAAAGAGCCCACAAGCCACTGGAGAGCTAGACGTTTCTATGAGCCTGCAGCCAGACTCCTACCCCTTCTACAAACTGAAGGAGATTGAAATGATGAGAAAAAGGACATAAAAGTATTTTGCTGTTCAGAATCCCATTCCTCGCTGTACTGTGCGGGATCCTCATACTCTACATTTCTTTCTACTTATGAGCAAGCCACCGAAGCTCCTACTTTCCAGCTATCTCCACCTTTAAGGGGGTCACTCATTGCTGTCTAAGGCAAAGCTAAAACTTTGTACTGAAGATAGGAAGAGAGTCTCCCTCAGAAAAAGAAACACCTCATGAGGAACAGGCAGAGGGAGAAGGGGCCAGGATCCAGAAATGTCTGTATTTCACTACTACATTTACTGGAAAACCCAACATTTCAAGAGTTTGCAGAGAACAAACAAAAAGCCCATTTAAACAGAAGCACAGTTTATGCTGGATCAGAGACGATGATCACAAAGACTCATTCTGCCTTAAAATCCCTCTACAAATGAACATTTCTAATGTAACCATTTTGAAGGAAGGAAAAAAAAATCCAGTCCATCCTTTGGTTTTATGCAATTCTAATTTCTAAACTGGAACTGGAACCAGAACCAGAATCAGCCCAGGAGGACAGAATAGCTGGGAGATCAGGCACCATTAAAAGCTGTCAGTTTTTCAGACACAGTGGATATTAATAACACTTTTTCCCTCTTGTTTACCTGTTCAGAAGGTCAAACCTAGAAAGCAATGTGTGAATATTGTGACATCCCAAGGCAAAGGCAAAATCAGCAAGAGGCAACGTTCACTCTAGAGTAGCTATAAGAATCAGGGATCCATCTCGTGCCTGTGGCTCACCTAGTGCTTTTAGTCCCAGCTATAGCACTGAATTAATTCTTCGCTCCTTTGATCCAGCAAGCTCCACACCAGTGGGATGTATTTTGCTTAGATGCAGAGGTCCTGACTCTGGATAGGCCTAACTGCTTCCAGTCAAAGAAGGCAGACTGGTTATGCGCCCTGCTAGAAGAAAAGCCAGCTCATGCAGTCCAGTGAGGAGAAGAGGAAAGAAATAGTAATGGACTCTGCCCCTGAAACCTACCATGTGTGCTCATTTTTTATATTAGCTGCCATCATTGCCAACCTGACTGAGAACTAAAGCAGAAGGACATAATGCCCAGGTCCATGAAATGTGATCTCAGAAAATTTCATCTCTCCTGCCTGAAAGGAGGAAGGTTTGAGCAGGAGCTGGACAATGCTTTCCTGACCTTCCCGCAGACAAGGCTCAGAAAGCCAAGCACAACCAGTTCAGTTGCGACAGGGGGGCAGTTATTCTCCATCACACTTCCTACCATTGTTCATCCCAGTGCTCATAAGTCTCTGGCAATATCCAGTCTGGTGCTTTTAGGCAATCTGGTGACCATTTTTCTTCAAACATCATTCTGAGAACTGAGGTAATTAACTACACACTGCTCGGTAAATAGTTTAGACACCCATGAAGTGGGGGTAAGGAGGAGAGCTGGGTGCCTCACCCAGGTCCAAACCCCCAGCAGTACCAGCCAGACTTGCCTCCTGGGAGGGCAACATGGCCCAGGAGTATACTGGCTGGCTTTTTCCTTCAGAGATACCCTTCTGTTATCACTGCAGCACCAAGAATGTTGATGCTTTTTCATTTGTATTCAGCATTTCAGCATTGCAAAGAGACAAGAATTTGCTGTTCTAAGCTGTTTTCCCTTTTGTTCCCTTTTGCAGTCACCAAAATTTGTAACTGAGAGCATGCAATAGCAAACCCCCCAGGAGGCTTTACAGAGAATCCTCACTGCATTGGTTTTGTTAGTATCCACTAAAGGCCTAAAAAGCCAGCAGTTTGCATGCTGGAGGGTGGGGACTTGGTTTGACAGTAGAAATAATAGGTCTCCTGACCCCGTTTTTGCTTGGAGGTTGTAAAATTATCAGGCAAGAAGAGACAGCAACACAGCTGCTGGCAAGGGGAATGACTTTTTTTTTAGGCTTAACCTTCTGAAGATATTCAATAAATGCAGTGTCATCAGCCTTGCTGCTTTTATCAAGAGCTTAATGAGATCTAGGGTTGTCAGTAACACCTTCAGCCTTGAAGTCATGCAGATACAAGAACTGAAGCCTTTTTTTCCTCCTGCCTGCTCCTGTTTGTGAAGAAAAGCTGAAAAACCTAGAGGTTCAGAATACAAACTAATCTTCTTTATTGAGGTGGGGTTTTTTTGTTAGCCCCCAACCAAAATAAATAAAAATTAAATTTAAAAAATCCCAACACTAACACAAACAGAAAAATAAAGTTGGCAATAGTATTATTTAGTTAGAAAATGAAAGATTAAAAACTTAATATTTTCAAATCAACTGAAGTCCTCCTTTTAAGTATCTGGATGGCTGAAAATATTAATGTCTCTTAGCAACACAATGGGTAGAAAGATTACATACCCCCTTGTCACCTGCTTTAGGGCAGAGTCTGCCAGTACAGTGAAATTACCTAGTGACTCTTGGTAGTTTCCCCAAGATCGGAGTGCAATGGATGAGGAGCATTCGTGGGTACTGTTTCTCTAGGCAGTCTGTGGGCGGTGGTATTACTCCCAGTCTGAGAAGAGGAAAAATGCCCCCAAGAGCCGATTTACTCATTTGCAGCCTGAGAAACTTCCCATACCTGCTTTCCATTCCTCCAGCAATACCACCAGCCAAACAGACCAGTCAAGAACCACAACCACGCAGGTCCTTCCCAGCACTGTGGAGGCCCAGAAAAAGCCCCCGGCAGCCTGCCAAGTGTCCTTGTCCCTTCAATCAAGAATGAATACATATTCCCTCCCTTTGCTATACATCTTAAGCAGGGCTGCTAACAGCTGTTCTTTCCCCAGGCTTTACTGATGTGGTAATCTAGTCTTTTCCCTAATCCCCAAGTCATAAACTGACTGAGAAAAACCCATGTGCTTTATAAGGTGAGAGCGATTTAGTGTTTCTAAAGGGCAAGTCATTCACTGACAAGGAATGTAAAAATGTAGGAGCATTTGAATGAGAACAGATGAGCTCACCAGGAAGTTGTAAACAGGTAACTGGCACTATCCCAGTCTGGGTAATGATTTACTATCCCTTGGCCCACTGAAAGCATTTTCCTCTCACTAACTGTTTTTTGTCAGCTCCGTCTTATCCCTTTAAGGAGCTCCAAGGTAAATACCAAGGGAGATTTCATCAGGAAGGAAGGCATTTCCTATGCAAGTAGGATTTTAAATTTTCAGTCACTGCAGTTTTTCTGAGCTGTTCTTAGGTCCCTCAAGATACTATAACCTAAATGTTCAGCCAAGTTCTGCCACATGACACAACCGTGACCTCAACCTGGAACTGTTCAAATATATTACAGGGGGTGCAAATTCCCTGGCCTGGGCATACCTCTTGTCCCATGCAGACTGAATCTCTGTGTGCCTGGAAACACCTCATTTAGGCCAGAAGAGTCAGGACAGTGCCCATTTAGGAAACTTGGATTTTACCATGGGAGAATGTTGTAACTTCACTCAGCAGACTGAAATTGCTTTCGAATAAATGTTTTTTTTTCTGACTTTACTCAACAGTAGAAATGCAGAAGCCAGTTTTTCCAATGTTTGCCGCTTTTTTTCTTCCCCAACTCCCCCTTTTTTTCTTTCCTCTCTTAAACTGCAAAAATTCACTGCTTCTCTTGGGAGAAAAAGTAAGGAATAATCAAAGGAACTACACTACAGGACCTTCTGCCTTGGTGTTATTCCACAGACTTTCTTCATCCTCGTTTCAATTTGGGGGGAGAAAACAATAGTCCTGTATTGACACACCTGATTAGAAATCAATAGGGCAGGCAGATTCACTCATTGATCAGCAACTTCCATGGGTCCACTGTGGCTCCGGAATATCAAGGATACACTTAACAGAGGGACTAGAGTGAACGTTGCCTAGAGATTAGTTGCACGGTGCAGTCTAGAGCCCAAAATAGCGCATGCAGGGTTAGAGCCAGGTAGATCAGCAGTCACCTGATTTCGGAGCAGATTAGTTTGCGCAACGAGGTGAGCTTGTAGCTTCCCTTGACACCACTGAGGCGCAGCTTTCTCAAGCAGCGAAACAGGCTGGGGGGAGGGAGCATGTTTTGAGTGAAAAGAGAAAAAAAATAAACAGAGAACAAGAGAGACAAACATACACCTTTTAGGATTAAAAAATAAAATCAAAATCACAACAGAGAGTGTATTTAGAGGCTGAGCCAAACCAGTATCACCAAGGCAAGAATAAAAAACCAAACATCCTGGGACCCATCAGTTATGAATCCTTGAAGCATGCCAAGTTTAGCAGTAATTAATGCTCCAGTGTGGGCTGGGATACTGCAGACCAGCCAGGCAGCTGCAAAGAGCAACAGACACAGTTGTTAGTGACCTCGCGCACAGACAACCCTACTCCAAGTCAGGGTTGTGAAGTATGAGCTCCTTCAAAAGAGGTCAGGATTAATTAACCATCATCATTATTTGCATGCATCAGCTGAAAGTCCAGTGTTTTATTTTAATGGCAGGTTGTGAGATTAGCAATAAGTGGCAGGAGTCCTGGGTGAGAAAAGAACATCCATGTATTAGAGAAGAAAAAGACACCATATAGCCCAAAAAGTATTAGCATTACTACACTATTGCATTACTATACCATGAATCATCAATCAAGTCAGTTTCCATTTGTATGCTGTATCCTACAGAAGATTTCTCTTTCCAAAGAGACCCGTCATCATATTCCAAAGTACCTTAGATGAGAACAACACTACTTCAAAAGGTCACACGAGCAAAATCATTCCCAGGAATAGACAGATGAACTTCTGGCTACTGGCTACTGCCTACAACCTTGCAGAGCTGTGTGACTGCAGGTTTGGGATCACAGGCCAGGCTGTGAAACCTGCCCCTTTGGGAAGNCTTTGGGAAGAACATATGTACATAACTTTTGTAGACTCATTGTTCCCACCTTTACAGGATCAGGGCAGCACAATGTGTCATATAAACCATGCATGAGCTTATGGCCTATAGCATAGAGGGTGGAAAGATTTGATCCAGTGAACATTTTGGCTAACAAGTCTAGCCAAATACTGAGAGACACTTGCACAGGCTGAATCAGGAACAGAGCACCAACTCTAAATCTCAATAACTCACTCTTCTCTTGCAAAAGTATGAAGAACAGTGCAGTTTGAACAAGCAGTCCCTTGTTAATAATGTCTCACATGAGCTTTTGGGGCAACACAAGCACAAGTGACAAAGAAGGCCAGTCTCTTCAGTGCAGACCACCAGGTACCAATCTGAGCAGATGAATTCCCACAGAAAGCATTTTGAGTACAGCAAAAATCCCACAAGCTCACACCAATCATAATTCTGTTGTTGCCCCTAAACACAGCGAAGGTCAGCTTTGAACAGAAGGCACAACCAGCTGGGCCTCATGCCTTGCATACAGAACCAAGACTTGCTTTGCCACACAATGATGCAATGACACCTGAGCCATCAGTCTCTCTCCTTTTTGACTGTTAAAGTTAAATCACAGAGCATGCACTGGGTGCGCAGATGACTGAAGACTTGCAGCTTCAAAACAAAAGTACTGTCTGTTGGCCATTAAATGCAGACTTTTGCTAGGGGGAGAAATGCATCTTTTATTTCTCCCTACCAGAAACATCTCTAAGCAAAGGATGACAACTCTTCTTAGCTGGGTTAAAAGATCTGGGCTCTTTCTTTCCTGCACTACTTCTAGCCTGAAGAGTCCTGACATATCATGGCCCACATTCAAGAGAATTAAAGACTTCTGTCCAGCCCTGGATTGTTCTGTTGTATCAAAACCTGTGGAGTGGAGCACATGGTTGAAATCCACTCAAGCTACAGAAGTAATCCACAGCCTATATTCAAACACACTTCCACTAGAACAAGGTTAGCACTAGCACCTTTCTTCAGCTACGTTTAAAAGAAAAATCTAAATTTTAATTACGTTTATTTTAATTAAAAAAATAAATCCTGCACTTGCATGTTGGGCATGCTCTGGGGTTAACTCTGCATCAAGCTGTTCACAGGTATGAAAGAAACTACCCTGACAAGGGAAAACTTGTTTTCATGCTTTAAGTCTTATTTATTGTCCAGTAATTATGACCAACAGACAACAGAACAGAGTCATCAAGTGTGCACAGGGTGCATTTCCACCAATGAACTTGTAACTCACACTCCTAGGGGTTCTCCATCTTAGACCATCAGACTTCACAAACTCAGCCAACCTCAAGCAACACTCAAACACTTATTCTAACCACTGCTATAAGATGTGGAGGACAGAGTACCAAGAAGCAGACAAACTGGAAATTTTGCTAGGGCACTACAATGCTTTGCTTCCCTGAGAGACACACAGGCTTTCCTAATAGAGGTTTCTGGTCCTGCAGCATCGGAGGCAATGCACACCAAGGCCTTGGCTGCCAAGAGACGCTCACTAATGGTAACCCTGAACCAATAGAGACCATCCTGTTTTCTAGAACTAAACCTCCCCATTTCATGACACTTCTCTGAACAAAGCATACCCAATGAAGAGGTAGAGGTGCACTTAGAAACTGCTCAGTAGGCAAATGCACACCTCATGAAACAAAAGGATGGCCGCCCATCATTCTGCTTGCTTTACCTTTGCAATTTTGGTTTCATCCTTCTTCTTTGCAGTCTGCAGGGCTTCAAAATGATGTCTGGCACTGTCATAATCCACAAGTTTCCTTCCTCTCTTCGCTATACGAGACTAAGAAAGATAGAAAAAAGAGTTGTGACAATCTTCTCCAGCAGCAAAAACCCCAGAAACACTCCCTTCCTTGAGCACAAGGAAATCCTCCCCTCCTCTTCACCCCACTTCAGAGCATCCCATGCTCTGCCCACACAAGGATGCTCACTGGATGTTCCACACATGGCTGCCCACCATTCTAGAGGGAGTTCCTTAGGAGGAGAGTGGACCCAGTCAGGGAAAGCAACGTGATCCAACAAACAGTAAGCCCCACCTCCAGATGACATTAATATTTTCAGAACTGCAGCTCCGACGTTTAAGTCTCTCCATGCGTCTGCATCCTACAGGCACTGCTTCATCATTTTCAGGGCCCTCTGAGGGCTGCAGCCATTCTAACCAACCATCTCACAGCCCTAGCTTGTGTGGAAGCTCAAAAGATTACATTCAAACAAAAGAAGGCATTTCTGTTACCAGTACAGCAAAAGCATTTGTCCACACACTCGATACACCTAGGGCAGCGTTTTGGACCCTGCAACAGGAGGTCCAGACAGAAGTGACTGCAGCCACAGGCAGTGGTCCATTGTAGCTAATTATTATCAAGATAAGTGTGAGGGGAAAACCTGTAGCACTGTGTGTCTCATAGCAAGACACACTGAAGCTGTAACAAATAGGAGTGTGCCAACTGTGTACTAGATTTGTGCTCAGGAAGAGGTCATGGGTAAGAACAGGACAGGTCATGGGTAAGAAACCACAATAGACAGAGTCAGGCCCCCCTTCATCTGAGGTGCCTCCTGTTTTCCCCCAGCATAGATTCATCTCAGCAAGGCTCAGGTCCACTCTCCTTAAACCCTCATCTTCTCACTCTCTACAAACAGCCCAGACTATCTGGGTTGGAGCATGGGACTTCCCAGCCTTACTCTAGCACCACCTCAACATGGAGAGCCTGGTCCATTGTCAGTGATCAGCAGTCTAAAGACAGGCTACAGAACTGGAGTGAACAGTCACAGCAAGGAGCCAGGAGGTTTCTAATTAACCACAGCACCCAGGAAAATTGAAAGTGCAAGATGGAGAATCAGCATTGGGATTTACTTAAAGCAAAAGCCTTCCCTCCACTGCACTTGGCAGGAAAATGAGGTCTCCTCTCCCTAGGCTCCTGCAGATAAACTGCAAAACCACACTCAGGGCTGATCTTTCTGCCAGACCAGCTGGGACCAGTTTGCACGTCTCCCACACATGCTCCTCTGCACTTTTCAGCAAATGCTGGTGCAGCTCTGTGTGAGTCACAGCAGATCTGCAGGATCTCAGCCACACGCACACCCAAACTGATTTCAGAGCACTCGGCTCACTCCAGAAGAGTAATCACAAAGAAGCTGAGCCACCTCATGGACAAGGTCACTAGAAGACACATCCCTGACATCGCGCTGCCAGCTGGGCATAGAGACAGGACTGTCAGAGGGGCCTTCTAGCAGTATGACAATCTGAGATGCAAGTTAACACATCTTCCACACACAGCAGATAAAACATGTGGTCAGATCATGGATTTAAAAGAAATTTTTTCCTCCAGTTCAGATTGGCAGAGATGGCTGGAGTTTTTCCACCTTTGTGACATGGCAAACAGCCACTTCTAAGTTTCCCTGCCACCCTAACAGGGAGTTTGATTCAATGTGACCCATCTCTCTCTCAAGGTCACTCCTGTCCTTTTTTGCATGCCTCAATCTTCTAATCTCACCCTCACGTTTCTACTACAGTACAGGGAAATATTGTGAGGTACAGATACACTGTAAGTTCTCCTGGAGTAACCTCTGATCATGCAATTGCCCATGACGGCAGTATGGGATTTAGCCCAGCCCTGGGAGGCTGCAGGGTAGCTTCATTGTATGACTCTAGGATAGCTGCAGCTACCCACCAATCTGATGGCAAAAGCTGAACTCCAGAGTTTACCACTTTGCAACAGATACAGCTTAATTTCAGGCTCCTTACAACAAAAGAAAAAAAGAAAAAAAAAACACCACCAAACCATCACAAAACACTTCCCTCTTCCACTTATCAATATTTAATTTTAAACCTACTAGAAATAGGGCACCAGTTTCAGTGCAAGACAGAAAAATCGCAATTTCCACAGCTATTCAAAACTTGGGTTACACCTTATCTTCTCTGGGCTCACTACAGAGACCCGTACTCTTACTGTGTGCTCTGCAAACTCAACCAAAAACTCACTCAGGAATATTATAGATTATGCAAGAGTCCCACTCCAAGAAGTTTCAGATACTGACCTGCAAAGCAAGAATAAAGTACTTTTGCATTCCCATTTTTCAAGTTAAAGACGACAGAGAGACTTTGTTCACACCTCCTCCTACCCAACATTTAAAAATTATTCTCTTTAACTTAGAAAAATTCCACACTAAAGGAATGTTATGTTTTTACATTCCTGCTGTGGATCCCATTGGAAGTCAAAAAAAATTCAAGGGATTTTTTCCAGGCTCTCAAATCATGATTTCAGAATATGTTAAAATTTATCAAAAAGTAATGCATGTATGCTCTAACTCAGCACACATTTAAATTACTGGGTCGTTAACAAAAAACAGGCCTTCACATAACTAAATTAAAATCATCTTCCCTCCATAAATCATCTTTCATTATGGCAGTAATGCCAGAATTCCAGGGAAAGCAGAAAATTTGCTTTTGTGGAAAACACGAAACAGAAAACTATTAGCACCAACAACAAAAAACAACTGAAATGCTCTGTAAATTACAGAAGACTTGGGGGGGAATTGCCTGCCAACCTCAAGAACCTTATATGAAGGCAAATTATACTTTCATACAACTGTAGTAGACTTCAACAACAGTAATTCTAAGAGTTCCTCCCAGTTGAAGAAACTAGACCTGATTTAAGCATTTATCATTACTCTCAGGGAAGGAGGATCATGCATCCAGCTAAACTACCAACAACAACCTACTGAGCCTTTTAAATTCATACCACTGAAAATCCATTTTAAAGAAATAGCCAACTATGTGAAACATATTCATATCTTATTGTAGGAAGCAGAAGCAAGCCAAATTCTCACTCATTTTAGGAAGGGAAGCAGAGGTGAGTAGTGCTCTCTAAAGCATTACTTAAATTGTACATAAAATTGTATTTTCTAGAGCATCACCTGGAGACTGAGAAAGGGACACTAGTAATAAATACCATAGTGGCCCATAGAAAGGATCTATGAGGGCTCAGTGCCTAACACCTTGAGTTCTGGTGGAATTCGGGTGGCCCCAATCTTGTGATCCTTTTAAAAATCCCACTATACAACCTCAGCAAAGCCCCAGCAGAATTAAGAATACCCAAAGATACTAAGCATGGAAAATAAGTGATATTCCAAGGTGACTCAGTGCACAGCTGACAAGGTTGGTAAATGGGGATTTGGATCAAAGTGGTGCAGAAGTCAGAGACTACGGCAAGTCTGAAATAAAACCTTCTACTTCAAAAGCAGTGCACGAGCCTCCGTGCTGCTGGGGCACACAGCACCACTCTACAGGGAGTAGTCAGCTCTAGAGCTTTGAGCGGGTAGAAAGCAACAGCAAGCCTCTTCACCCTTCCCCTTTTCTGACTTACAAGGACAGAAGAGGCTGGGAAAATAAAGCAAAACCACAGAGCCCTAGGAGGCAAGGGCACTGCTGTTCAGGGGTCATTCCACAAGCCTGTGACCTGACCCACTTTGATACAGCGCGATCCTCCTGAAGCAACAAATATTGACAAACGTTTTAGGCGACATGTGGTGGGGAAAGGGCTGTTTTCACTGGGAAGAAGCCAAGCTGATATTTCCCATATGGTGATATCATTACTAATACTTCCATATGGTGAAGACATTTCCTGCATAACCTTCTAAAAGGAAGAGAGGGGAGAAAACTGTGGGGGAAGGGAGAGGACACCATTCAAACCCAGGTCCTCAGACATGATCTCCTCCTCTGCAAAAAGCTAGTTACATGTACAGCAGGTTTCAGGGAACCAGTCTGTACCTAAAAAGCACATTTGCCACTCACTACTTCCTCATTACTTTCTACAAGGAAGGGGAAAAAAAAAAGGGATTGAGAAGACAGTTTGTGAGTTATTGCTGACACTACTGCCCTCCTGCATTGTGATACAACAGGAAATTTCATGGATCCTCTTGTCTCACACTTATGTTTTCTCTTCAGCATCCAGATTCTTCACTCTCAAGTCCAAAAGGAAAACAACTTTTTCAGACGACCTACAGCTGTAAAGATCTTGGCTGCTTTAAAAGGAGAGCTTGCAGCAGCACAGCACACACACATGCTCCTAGAGATGTGGATGCAAGAATTCTTATGATGTTTCATCTGCTGCGACTTTCTAGATAAGTCACAGCAGATGATAAGATTTTAAAAGAATAAATTTAATAAGATTTTAAAAGATAATAAGATTTTAAAAGAATCTTACTTTAATATCTGGAAATTGGCCAAGGTACGTATCCATGGTCAGAAGTGCCTGATCCACCAGCTTCTGATGGAAATCCGTCCAGAGGAGATCATTGTTCTAAAATTAAAAAAAAAATAAATAAATAAAAATATTTATGAGCTAACTATTAAGAACAAAGCTCCGCATTTCTGTTTTCTCCATGAGTGCTACAGTCAATTATTTCAGCTCACCAGAGGTCTTAAGTCATATCTTCAGAAAAAAATAAGACATTTGTTGAAAAAACAGAGATGTTTGTTGAAAACAGAGGTCATGCCAGGAATCAAGCCTGATGCTGCTAATTCAGGTGACCTCTCCAAGGACAGTGCTTTTCATGAACCTTCCTCTGAGGGCCTGTCTTTTCCCCACCAGTGCTAGCTCAAGTCTGTACAACAGAGGGGAAGATGAACACCAGGCTGGCTTTACCTTCTCCCAGCAGCCACAAATATGGGACACTTGACACCACTGGGTACTATTTTCTGCTTTTCATTACAACACAGCTTTCTGGAGGATAAAGAACAATAACAGAAAGCTATCCTACCAGCCTTCAGACCTCACACGACCTGCCTCCAAATCCCAATGGAGGTCACATCCAAAGCTTGCCCTCAAAACCTGTGTGTGCTTTATCCTTGATCTATCTTAGGCACAGTAACTTCCTATCAACACCGTGGATTAGGTGGAAATTGGCCCTCTCCCATTTTTCCTCTTGAACAAAGGCTTTTAGCTAAAATAGTCAAGAAAAATGCCTGCTTTGTATAGGCATACTTTTTTTTCCCCTTTCTGCCTCTCACACTTTTCTTCTGCCTTTCTCTTCTTGAAAACAGGAAATATAAGCAAAGGCATTAAAGAGGGAGAAGGGGGACTGGAAGTATTCCTGTGGATCCTCATAGTAACTACAGTTAGTTCTCAGGACTCATACTCCTTTGACCTCTCTGGCTCAAATTCTCTGATGGGATGGTCTCCCAGGAGGCACCGCAGTGGCTCTGGAAGAAACGAGGCCAAAGAACATGAAGCCAAACAAGCTGAATTACAACTCTATTATCTGCTGCAACAGCATTTCCTAATGAAAAGTTTCCATGTTGATGAAAGAATTGACCTGGAAACATTCAGGCTTGTTTGATTTATCTGCTTTAAAGTCAGTATTTCCTGGGCAAAACGGGAGATATTTCAGGTGAGGTTTTCTGCAGTGGAAAGTAGGGGAAGAGAATAATCCTTCCCTTGCTCTCCTCTCTATTCCTTCCACACTGCTCAAACACCACAGACAGCTGCAATAAGATCAGTCCTGCAGCCTCATGGCAGATGGATCCAAGGAGCTGAATTACCACAGCTGCTGCTCAGCAGAACAGCTGAGCAAGAGAGCAGAGGGCACCTGCCTCCATCTGGACCCACCACACACACATGCCAAGGGGGATTCAAGCTGTCAAGTGATAGGCTGTGCCCTAAGCTCCACTGAAAATACCTGGACAGGCATCACCTCACCAAGGAATGAAAACACCCGCAGGTTGGGGTGACACATGGCTCATCCAAACAAGGTGGCAACCAAAATATGGCAGCTGGTGGTACTGCTGCAAGTAGGAGGCTGTTGCAGCTACACAATGGCTGCTCTGACCATGGTTTAGCTGCAGATTTAGTTTCCTCTTTTCTCTTGCACAGAGCATAAGCAATACATCAAGTTAATCCTGTTGACTTTCTTCTGGCCTCTTCTGTCCCTGCTTAGCCACTGTTGGGCTAAATGTGTTGGGCACATTGTTTGTATGCATAAGCATATGGCTCTGTGCAGCATTCACACATCTGGGGACAGTGTCTACACAGGCAAAACCAGGATGTATCCCCTTCAGCTTTCCCTTCTTCCCAGTTCCGAGTTTGTATCTCCAATTCTTCTGTAAAGTCATATGGCTGAAGAAATATGCCACAAAGATACAGCTTCCAAAGCTCATCTCCACTGACAAGTCAAGTCTGGTGACCCCACATCCTAGATAGTCTTACCTCTGCTATTTTATTTGTGTCATCTCTCCCAGGCCAGTCTGGCTCATAAACTTCCTGCAAACACTCTGTCAACTTCTTGGAGGCCTCGTGCATGGCTAGAAAAGAAGAGGGAACTGCTTCAAAAGAGGAAAATAGCATATTCCTTACAGTTTAACCTTTATCCTGAGGAATGAGGACACATGTGTTGTTGAATGGGTTATAACAAATGTTAAGCTCTTCCTTACAGGATGTCTCACCCTTGGCAATACAGAGATGGAAGGTAACCAGAGGGAGAAAGAAACCAAGGATGCAGTCACATTCATCCTCCCTTAGCAGAAGGTATGAAAGTGTCTGCTAAAACAGCACTATTTGCTTGGCATCAAAGCACAACCCTATACCATCCCAGCTGGTCCTGAGGGATTCTTAGACAAGGCTGACCTTTCCTACAACTCACACTCGAGGAAACAGCAGGAAGAGGATGGCTGCAGAAACCTCACTGCATAGGTAAGTGCTAGAGAGGAAACCATTCTCTGCTTGTGCAGATCTTACCTTTTACGGAAGCCAAGTAAGTTCGGAGGTCCTTCTGCAGCCTCGTGCCCTCGGACTGTGAATATAAGAAAGCCATCAGTTATGCTCCCACATAAAAAGAACGTAAGGATGAGTGGTCAAACATTTTTAAATAAAGAAAAATGATGTGGCAGATGGGCTACATTCCAGCCCTGTGACCACACAAAAAAAAGGTTAAGAGGGAGACCACAGCCCTCTGACTTGGTACGCCCAGACAGTGACCTACAGGCATGTTTGGCCAACAATACCATCAAGGTACCAAGTAACTTGATGTGGGCAACACTGTGATTTGTTCCTCCCAACAGAACCAGCTTTAGTATTTCAATTTTATACTAGTGACTAGAGAGGGTCTTTAGGGCAACAATTAGTCTAAGGCAAGCACTAGTGGGTCTGTGCAACAGATGTAACTGAAGGGAATATGTACGATATAGAAGAGCGATGCAATTGATTCATTTTGTACCAGTTTGGGAGCTGTTTAACTCATCACTTTTTCCTGCCATACTGCAAACCAAAGCCCAGATGCACAGTGGGTACAAGGGACCTCTGACCTGCCCAAACATCCTGTCTAAAAACTGTCCTATGCAGCAGAGCTTGCAAATTCAGAATTAATAATCTTTTTTTAGCTTCACTCTGGAGGTAGCCTGCCAACAGTACAACTAACTCCCTGGGAAACAAAGGATTAAAATCAGAAGCTGGGCTGTTTTGCTATTTTGATTCAAATGCCACAGGTGAAAGCAGTAAAAGAAACCAGTTTAGAAAGGGTCATAGACATTTTTTACAGCAATGGTGACTCAGATGCATTCACATACATGCACTCCCCATACGGCTGTTCTCCTGCACTAGGAAAAAGAATAGTCAGGCCCACCTCCAATCTACTTTGGCACGTGTCTTGACAGTGGTACAAAGCAGACAAGGAAAATAACTCCCCAAATTCAGATAGTGACATTATACAAACAGAAACAAAAGGAAGAGAAAAGCAAGGCCTGAGAAGTTGATCAACACCACAGAGCATGTCAAAGCAAGAGGAGCAAACACTGAGGGCACCTGTAGAGACAACTTCCTGAGTATGCAAGAAATACAGAAAAAAAGTTTGAGATAAAGATTATAAAAGGGTTTCTCTTACCTTGTGGGATATCACTGTATCCTCACTATACCCCAATGTAGCTGCAAACACAAAAGTGCAGGAAAGCAACAACTGTACCTCACACCTTCCTCACAGCCTGCTGCCATTCCCCCTACTCTGTCCCAGTTTGTGCCACACTGAGGGGCCCCCAGCATAATGAATTTTGACAGCTGAAGATGACTCCAGAGATAGGGAGCTCACAGGACATCTCCGACAGCTGCCTCAGAGCTACAAGCTTCAAAGACAGATGTTTCCAATCAGCCCTCCCCACCACTCAGGCACCTCTTGTCTCAACTGAGCTCATGCTGTGATCCTTTGAGCTCTCAGTCCAGCTGCACTCTCTAAGCAGAGGCTAAATCTGCCCAGCTGTTGCAATGGCAGCACCAGCATTACTTTGTGGAAAATTCATCTGCTTCTAACACTACAGCCCATTTTGTTTTCCTTGCCTCGAAAGTTCTGGATGAGTTCACATTTGTTCTTTTCCTACTGCCACCAGCAAAGGAAAAGAGGGATGGGAAAGAGCTGGCCACTTTAATGAAAGAAAGTCAGACTCCTAACTCTGGAGAAACATTTGGAATGGACCCAAAGAGAGTATAAGAGGAAAGGAATAATGATCACATCTGTTGCAAAAGTCCTGGGAGTTCTTAGAACACAAAGAAATGTAGCTTTTTGCTGGTTTATGGTGAATGTGGAAACTTGGGCAGGTGATACCTTCCTAGCAGTGCAATCAGAAACCACCAGGGAAGAGGTACCAGAGTAATCAAAGAGCACATGCATCAGGGAGGCTGAGCTGACAAGCACCAGTACAGTCAAGCTGTAATATGTGTTAACTTGTGCCCAGTGCAGGGAGGGCAGGAAAAGCTTAGAGGAAAGGAGTGCTGTCTGCCTAAAATTGGTCCATGCTGGAAACCACTAACTTGAAACATGAAATGCAACGAGATGTCAAAATACAAGAGGAAACAGCACAGAAGAAACCATCATGTAAAATCCCTCAGGTGGCTACATTACCATCCTGCAGCTTTATAATTTTAAGAATTACTAAATTGGAACATGCAACATCAAGGTTATCAGAAAGGAATCAGCAGTTAAAATGCTCTGCAGATCTTGCCCACCATATACTTGAGCACTACAATGTCTAGAACTAACTATCAAAATTATAGCATCTAAAAAAATCAGATAACACCTCTAAAATCCTGCCCATACTTACCTAAGTCCTCCCACAGCAGCACATGACAGAACCCAGACACGTGAACTCTTCAAGAGTCAATGCCCAGTCCCAAAGTCACAGGGACAAAATAATCCTCTGGGAGGTATACCAGGACCACAATCAAATATCAGATCAAGACTTTTAGATAGGCCACCTGAGAAACTTGCAAGTCAGGACCTTAATACTGGAGTGTGCCATTATAGCAATGCACAACAAGCTTTCTGCATTCTCCAGGCATCCTTCACACCACTTGTCTTGCTATAATGTGCAGTCAGCCAATATGCAGTGCTGCATTCTGCAACTGGAACGGTCCTTCTTAATCATCTCTTCATGATGTTTTATAGCTGATCTCCATGACTATGGGGTTACCTAAGCATCTTAAAAGTAAGAAGCCTGCCAGGGAAAGCAAGTAGATTTTACAGCCTGCAAGATCTGCATGCAGAAAGATTTTCAAGGAGATGCCCATGTTCAGAGTTTTGCCATGAATTCCATTTCCCCAGCTCCCCTGGGCACCTGGGGTTCCCATCCAAGCCCATCTTTGGCATTTCCATTGCTTTATTTCTTCACCACCAGTCTAGCAGCTGCCTCATTTGCTACAAGTGTTTCTTTTTATTATTTTAAGTATTAATGCTTTCCCAAGAAGCTTTGGCAACTACTTTCTGTATGAAGCACCTGCTTTCTTCAAGCAGGCTAGTAAGCTGTCAAGCACAGCCACTATTTCTGCCTAAACACCTTTCACAATGCAGTCAAGACGCTAACAAACACTGTATGGAACAGCAGCTTTCAACACCCTAGAGTGCACATTTAAGAGATGCTTCCTAAACTCAAAGTAGCAAAACAAGTAGGGAAGAATGTTAAACTGAAATCTGAAAAATTAATCCACTTTCCAGTTATTGAAGAGTTTAAGAGTGTGCAGAGGAAATTTTTTAGAGGTATGATTAAATTTTTTTTGAGCATCTTTAATTCAATAGCAGAGTGATTTTTAAATTACAAGACCATAAAGAAGTGTGTGTATATATATATAAATCATAGTAACAATGCTTCACAGAATAAAAGAACTAGGACAAAAGTTGAAGATCAGTGGCAATTCTGAACCCCATCTTCATTTGTCATGCTTGCACCAATAAGCTCATTTAAATCTTTCACACAGGAACAATAACACTTTGTCTTGATGTAGAAGTGACCATAATAAGTTGTTCTACCCAAGCACACAAGTGTTGTCTTGTTTGAGCAGACATTGCCATAATTGCAATCAGTGTAATTCAACCCCGTGAGCCTCTAACACAACCAGGTAGAATACAAAGGACAGTGTGTACAGGAATATGTGTATTTGAAAATAGAAGTGCTTATGCTCAAGAGGCTGGAAAAATTCATTCTCTCTCCAAAGACCTAGTGAACCATCTATTGCTTATAACTGAAAAGAAAACAAAAGGTCATTTGCCATCTTCGTGTGCTTTCTTGCTTTGCTCAGGGGTTGTTATTTGCAACATCTTTCACCAAGCCCTAGCTAAGTACGTGATTCTCCATAGAGATGGTTTCTCAGTAGTAGACAGGTTTCCTAAAACCCCCTTCTCCCCAGTCTTCAAAAGAAATTCTTTCATCATAGTATTTGACTGCCACTCCTTTAAATAACCTCCCTGGTTTTGCAGTTCCAATGGGAAGGATTTTTATTATCAATTCTACACCTGAGAGGGGCAGGTAACATGCTGTTCCAGATTAGATTAATATGAGGCTTGAAGAGCAGATTGTGGAAATATGAAGTAAGGCATGGGGGAGCACTGAAATAACAGCTCCAGATAAACCTCCACTCAGCAAAACTTCAGAGCTGTTAAGGTACAAAGCACGAACAACTGATGAGAAGCTTTCATCCTGGGGTACCAAGCAAGCTGTTAAACTTGTTTTGCTACATAGGGCTGAAACGGGAACTGCTGGGCATGAAGGATTCTTGCCTGGAAGGAAAGTCTCTCTCTGAGCTATTGACTGTAGTGGCCCACAGCCAAACCTATGCTTCAAAAGCAAAAATCAAGTCCATGGTGCCCCCCCTGCACACTGAGGCTGTGACCAACACCATGGGGTACAGGCAGAGATGGATGTAGCCCATGCCAGCAGCAGCTTGCCTCTCATGCATTTGGTGTGAAACACTGTAAACTCACCCAAAACTTCCACATGAGTGAGAGCTCATGAAAGGTATCAAAACCCAGCTCCTCTGCCAGGCAGAAACACAACGCGGTGCCAGGTATAAGGGCTGCCATCAGCCTCCCACTCTATCTCCAGTGAGTATTTCAAATTCATGGGAAGCCAAAGTCCTGCACACCTCGGGCAGGGGCTGTGTTTCACCTTCGCAGCAGGCCTCTTGCTCCCAGGTTTTGGAAGGGCAATTTCCAGGACAGATCCTTGTGCTGGCACCTGAACACAAGTGACACTTGGAAAGGGAAGGAGGGGGGAGTCTCTGAATGAACTTTTTGGGAGGTTAACTGCCAAAGGTAATCTATCACGAGGGAGTAATAAGGAGACCAGTTGTGCTGCTTGTCAAGCCTTCAAGAGACACAGGCAAGCCCTGAAGCCTGCAGAAGCATGGTTATGGCCAGCTCATTTGTCACACAGCAAATCTATCTGTCTGAGCTAAAAAACTCCTAAAAGGCCTCCGAGCGGTGCTCTTATGTGAGCCTGAATTGACAGAGCTGGAAGTGCAATGCTTTCCCTTATGTCCAACTCAACTACCATTTGAGAGAACCACAAAATGCTTTGGTTGAAAATAAGTGATGTTTAGACTCCCTTTTGATTCATCAAGAGCCCACGCATGGGAATATGTGTCAAAGTAGCCCAACACAGTCATTAAAGTCAGAGGAGCCTCTAATCAACCCAGCAAACAAGGACACTGCCTGGTCACACCCCAGACAGTTCCACAGGAGAGATGTTCTGTCACAAGCTGGCAGCAAAAAAGGAGCTTTCCTCCAGACTTACATTTCCCACTGGGGCAGATTTTGTAAGGAAAAGCCTCAGAAATCTCACATGTAGCTATACTACACACACATCATGCATATAAAAACAAAAACAGGTGTGTATATTTGCAGATGTGGCTGAAGTTTTTTTTTCCTCCCAGTCTGGCATCATATCAATTCCTCAGCCCTGGATATCCTAGCAATCCAGCTAACTCACACCTATGGTTTGCATGGTTTGCAGTGTTTGCAATTATTTTAGTAATAGGGAAACTGAGGGCAAAAGCAAAACCAAGAGACCCACCCACAAACAGCCAATGCAGAGCAGCCTTCAGCTCCCTTGATAAACTCTTTGAATAACCTAGTTCATGGCCTGCCCTTGCAAGCCAGGCAAAGAAATTCGCTGTAAGCGGTACTGGCTTCTCAGCACACCACTGGAACTCATGGCTTTGGAAACTGAAAAGCCATACCAGCCAGCCAGAACAAGAAGTCTAGATTTGAGTTTTCCAGCATCTCTCCTTTAAAAAAAAAAAAAAGCTATTTCCTGATTGCTGATACTTAAAAAATGATACACAAAAGTCACATCTGGTAACGTCATGTTATTAGAAAGAAGCTAAACTGTATTCCTCTGTGTATAAGAAAACATCATTGGTGGACATACTATAGAGATATTGCACAAACTTCTGGAACAACAGCTACTATCACTTCCAAGGGACTAAGCATTAGTCTCCAGGAATCTGCAGTCAACTCCAGTTAGACGTAAGTCAAAGTCAGACTAGAAGATTTTCATTACATTCAGCTGTGGGAAATCTATTCTCAGCTGGTTTTGCAACACAGAACTACATCTGCTGAGTTTTAACAGACACGACCCAGCTGCCAGTAACAGCTCTAGAAAAACGTCTTAAATGTGTCAGGGCACAAAAAGGCTAAAAGATGGCTCAGATGCTTCACCACCACTTGTGCTGGTGTGGGACGCATTTCCTGCCATGAAACAGAAGCAACAATTCCTTTAGCACCAAGCACCAAGGTGCAAATCCCCAGGGGTAAGTGATGCTTCCCCCTTCTCTGGGTGGCTGGAAGCTCCAGATAAAACAAACACACACAAAAATGAAACAAAACCCAAGCAAACAAAACATACACTTAGTTCAACATATAAAGGTACTGCTGTTTAAGTAGGAGGGTGGGGAAAAATTGCTACACTGCTAAAATATTTTTGTGCACTAAAACACGGGGATGAAGCAGACATGCAAAAGAGTAATGACTCAGGCCTGACACAGCGATTGTGCAAGGATGAGGAGGAAGTTATATTTAGATCTTAGCCATGAAAGTACGTTCCTCTTTTCATCATTTGCTTTCTTTGTCTCTCATTCTGCTGCACTTTGAAAACTGCAACTGCCTTGTTTAATTTCATTTGTGATTTCTCCCATCCCAACCACCTTTCAGAGACACAATGTTGCTGTTATATCTTTGCTTCCAGCTCAGCAGGAAAAATTACATTATGAAGCAACTGCTAACTGAAGGAAGTGGTCTGTTGAGCTATTTCTTTTCCTAAACTCAGGTCTAGAACAAGTATTATTTTTCAGTATACATTCTCGCTGACTCCGTGATGGGGACACTAGAGACGACCCAGTGAAATTTCTCATAAGTGAACAGCTACAAGTTGTGGGTCACTTCAATAAGCCTATGGCATCATTTAATTTAATGAGCTTTAATTGCATATTGCAGCAGATGACTGGAAGCTAATACTGAAACCTAGGATGTAATTACATATTGCCAATTATCTTACCAGCTGTTTGTTGAAGTTCTGCACGCACTGTTCAAACTGTTCATCTTTTGTTTCATCTGCTTTCCCAAGCTTCTGAAGGACCTGCAGAAAGTGAAGAGAAAAATAGGAGACTTCAAACACAGAGCAAAGCACAGATAAAGAAACAGTTTCAAGATCTTGCTCATGAGGCTGAAAGCAGGAAAGTTACAGTCTCTCTTATTCTTGCTCTCAGAATTTCTGGAATATTTCTCCACACTGTCATAGCTGGAAAGATGACATACAGACAAATCAGGATGAACTCAGATCTCTTTTATTCTGCTGTACCAAAGAGAATGATTGAAGTTCATCCTTCACTGATCTAATGTTTTTTGTAGACCAGGCAACGGCAACACAGTTGTTTACCTCCTGGACCAGTAAGAATCAAACCACAACCCTAATGCGCCTTGTGTTGTGTGTCTACACTTACGCCAACTTAAGGCTAATCTCTGGTCCAGACAGGGTGGGGTTTTGTGCTCCTAGAACAACTGGACTGTTCTCTAGAGAGACAGTGGACAGAGCCATTGAAGTCCCACCTCACTTTCTTTCCACCTTTTCTCACTACACACAAGCTTGGCAGGAGCTGGCTTTTGAAAGCAACTGGGCACCTTGCACCAGGAATCTACATGACACTCAATCTTAGTGTCATATCTGAGTGTCAGCAGCCAGTGCTGTTCCTCTCAACACCTCTCTGTGCAGCACAGCTCCCCACAACCTTAAAAAAAAAAGCCTTATCAAACTACTTCACTTATCACGTTTCTCTGTCAATGACCTCTTCACACAGCTAAGTGGATCCTTCCAAGCTTTGAGCAAAGCATTTAATTCACTGGGCAGGAAGGTAGATCAATCACAAGAAGGCTGGGCAAACTGCAGCTATAGAGGAGGGCAGCAGTTATTTGTCATACCCCAAGCCACTCCAGCAGCAGACAGACATGGATGTAAACTATAGCTGGTTAAGCTCAACTACAGCATCTTTGTTCATCAAAATAAAACCTGACCATGCCAAAAAAAAAAAGAAAAGGAGAAAAGCCTTGTCTCACAAGACCAGTAAAAACAGAGATAAGTTCATCCAGTCCTCAGTCACAGGAGGTTCTGGCAAGCTGGGGACTGGCTAGAAATAGTGCTGAGGGAACACCTCAGAATATAAGGGAGCCCTGGCTGGGACAAGAGTGTGACTGCCCAAGAGGCAGACTGGAAAGCTGAAGTCTCTCTTGCTCCACTGAGCACAGCAGTCCTTTAGTCACAGACCTCAGCCATCATGTCCAGCCCTTCTCAAGAAAAGGGTCAATATGAAAAAGGAGGCACATGAGTCACCGTCTCTGGTGGTGTTCAAGAAGTGTCTGGACAAGGTGCTACAATACATGATTTAGTAGCTTAGTGGGTAGTATTGGTGATAGGACAGTTGGACTAGATGATCTTGTAGGTCCTTTCCAATCTTGGACTTCTGTGATTCTATGTTACTGCCATCAGGTGGACAGGAAGGCCACTAGTAAGCATCTCCAGACCAGCTGCTCTGAGGGGCTGCCAGTCAGCCAGAACAAATCACCCAAACCAGCTTACTCCAGTTCCTTTTGCTACCTGCAGATCTTCTCAAGAGACTGGAAAGAGGATTTTTCCCCTACAGGGCAGGGATCAGCCTTTATCTTTGGTCCCAAAACTAGCATCGAAAAGGTTCACGCAACAGGATGTAGAACAGAATATTATCAGTTGGAAGGGACCTACAACAATCACCTAGTCCAATTGCCAATGCACCTACCGGCCCACTCATCTTTTTACCCAGCCACAGTAGAGGACACTTGTGTCATGTCTATTTGGCTAATCTCAGTCCCCCTCTCCTCCATGTAAGCACATATTACCACCTCACCCCTGACCACAATAACTGACTCCAGTGCTAGACATAAAATCAGTGCAGTCATTCAGCACCCAGCTTGTAAATCCTTTTTATTTAGGCAGAGATTGAAAGTTTAGAAGGGAATCACTGTTTTTCATTCTCCCTCTGGTCAACAGCCTCGTTACCTCTAGGAATCACTGAGGTATTCAAGTGTCAGCAAAAGGGGCCGAAAGAACACATGCAGCCGAAGACTGCCTTCTTTGTGACCAAGGGCTGAACTAAAAGGCTCTGGAATTAGAAGCACAACTTTCTGCAGATCAAGCAACAGCAGAAAATACTGCAGCTACAACTGCCTAACATGCTTGATAAACTTGTCTATGCAGCAGGACACAGAGCACAAACTTTCCCTTCTTCCTCTCAAAGTCTTGGCACAGAACAGCATGTTGGAGAGCAGAAGCAGCAACATTGGTTAGACAGGCAGAGCCCTGTACACCAGGCCACTGATGCTTCTCCATCTGTTCCACTGAAGGGGAGCGCATGCCACATCAATGCTGCTTCACAGGCTACATATTTCTCTGCCATACCAGCCAAAGAGAAGGATTCAGTACAGCCTCACCTTTCTCATCAGGTAGCATGGTGAACCTCTTCCAGAATAGGTGCTGCTCAAAGGTCCTGTACTCCTCTAAGCTACCAGATTTGTGAACCATGGATTTCCCATCTGCTGGGTGATTTTCTAGAGATGTCCAAAGAACCATTACACCAGTAGCACCCACCACTAGTAATGATAAAGTACAGAAGCTGCAAATTCCAAAGCAGAATGAAGTTCGCATTGTGCAGATCAATGCAATTGTTGGGGATCTAAAGGAGCTTTTTATAAGGCGATGCATCTGTCTGGCTAGTTGGGAGATGCAACAATTTCATGCCTGGAGGGGAATGAAGGAGACAGTTTAACTGGGTGGAATCTGGAGTATGTCAGCAGGGGTCAAAGGTTTAGAACAGTCTTGGTGTTTCCTGCTGTAAAACACAGAACAGCAGCCACAGACTATTCACTGCAGTGGCCACACGCCTGCTTCCCACATGTCCAAGAAGCTAATCTTCAGTTCCACTGCTCCTTGGGACGCAAGCATGCCGAGTCTGGAGATCTGACCAGATGGGAAGACCTTGTTCCACTGTGCTAAGGTGCTCTGTACAAGTCCTACAAAACATGGGGCACTGGAAAGGGCCCTAATTCACAGTCTATCTATAAGGAAAAAAAATTCTGCTATAACAGCAATGCTCAACTGAGGAGCAGCACTGAATGGAGGGGAAGGAAGTCAGAAGAAACCACACATTTTTCCACGGTGTGACTTGAGGTAGGTGCAACAGAGGACTCGGGGATGCCAGCAGAGGAACAAGGCAAGGAAAACAAAACCAGTTACAAGAGAGGCTGTGATAAGTGAGCCCCTAGACACAAAGAAACTCGTTCTTGGTTCCTATGCTATCCCTCCATCTGGTAGATGAAGGCTTGTACCCCATGCCTGGTAACCCTATAGATGTCCCAGCCATACAGACCCCTCTGATCCCTTTATTACTTGCTACAACACAGCAGAGAGACAGCAGCCCCAGGCTGCAGCAGGGCAGGAGTTATTTCCTCATACTGCTCACCCTCTGCAGCAGATCTGCCCCATACAAACAACCTAGGAGTCAAACCCTAAGTGATTTGAGCAGCATAAAGCGATGGCCGCACAAGGCTGGCCCTCAAGCCTGCTCCCAGCTCTCCCATCAAGCTGTAGTAACAAACCCCTCTGGACCCCCTAAACCAGCCCATGGTGGAGCAGATGGCCTTAGGTGTGCTGCTGACCACAGGCATGTCTATGCTCTCTGCTAATAACACATGAGCTCACAGGACAACTCCCCTCCCCAGGCTGGTACGTGCCGTCATAGGTCAGGCTATTCCGGGTGAGCCACGGGCTGTTCCCTCTCTCCCTCTGCGACAGTCTTTAATCCTCCAGCTCACTGCAAAGCCAGATAAAGTTCGGATGGAAACTTCAGGCTCTTTGATAGCTATTAATGGAGCAGATTTACCAGGGTAAGAGTCAGGACCACACTGCAGCTCCCAATCTCAGGCTGGATCAGAGATGGTGCGATCTGTCAGCTGCTGTCTGGAAGCAAACCACACCAGGCAACGGGCACAGATCTGGCATTTAAAAGATTAAGAAGCAACTATGGCTAGGCACCTTGATCTGCCCTTGACCCGAGAAGTCCTGGCCCTGCATAAGGATAGGGACCTCTTCAAGACAGCACAAGCTATGGTGAAGGAGGGAATACTTTGTATGAATTCTACAAAATACTTCATGGGAAGAGCTCCAGTGTTGCTTTGGTTTCCCATTGTGGCTCACTACAGATTCACTATGACAGCATAAGGATGTCAACCTAGACAGTATTTTTGGCATCAGGCACCAGACACCATTTTCCAGTGCTGCTCAGAAACAACATCTCTTCCAACAATTGCTAGATCAGCAGGTCCTCTGCTATTTCTCTTAAACAAGGACCACAGGCACCTAATCAGCTACTGCTGCATCTCTGAACAGAGCCAGATTCCACCCACAGAGCTTCATTTTCCCTGTATTTGAATAAAAGCACAAGAAACAAGGAGATTCAGTTTGACTGAAGTTTTAAAAGCACTTTAAAGTGCTTTTAAAGGAGGTAAGATGCTATTAACAAATAAGTGAAATTATCACATTCCTCTTACACCATGGATGTATTTGTTCTCCAACTGTTGCAGGCAGAACTATTTGCAGGAAGCCTTGAACTGATCACTTTGAGAAGTGAGACAACCAGAAGCAGCAACACAAATCTGGAAACTCTGTATCAGACATCTGGCATTCCGCTAGCAATTGTCAGAGAAGTCAAGGCATGAAATAGCCTTTAAAAACAGCAACTTTTCCCAGCAAAATGGGAAGTTTGCTTAGGGAAATCAGAGCTGCAGGTTCTTCTCAATGGCAAGACTAAGTTTCACAGGATGACTGTGCATTACTTAAATATCACAGCTTTGTAGGACTCAAAAGGAAGCATCTTTATCTGGCTGCAGTTCATCCTCTTTTATTCCAGGTGTACAGCAGGAAGCATTCCTGAAGGGCAAACCCCAACATGGTTTAGCACAAGGTCTCCCATGCTCTATGCTTTGAGCGCTGGGCATGAAGGAAACGGAGATGGGAGATCAGCCCCATGACCACCAAACGCTCTGACCAACACAAATCACCATTAAAGATGAACACTTGCCAGCAGTGCAGCAGCCTCTAACATCAAGAAGTAGTATCAGACCAACTGAAATGCAACTAAATTGCCCTGAACAACTGCACCACATTCAGGTATATGCTTTCTAATAAACATATGCCAGCTGCTTAATGCAGCCATAGTTCCCAGCACCTTTCCTCACTCTCTTCTGAAATATCAATTCCACAACAAAAGCCCCAAACCCCCAAATATTCTTAGCAAATCCCATGTAGGCCTAGTCTGTGAATTAGAAACCTAATAAAACTTTACTTTTCATGGCATATGGATCACTCAGGCCAAAGACCAGTTTAGAGAAAGCAGGTGATGAGTAAGAAGGCAAAAATATATTCATCTTGTATATCCCTAACAGAGCTCTATCTGCATTTGAAACAGCTGAATTTAGTGTGATCCTGTCCTGATGAAGGGGGAGTCATTAAGCCCACAGGCAGAGAACTACAGCCCTGCAGGTCCACATCTTACTCCCCACTGTATCAGAGAAGGGGCTGTGGTGCCATCTTACTAATAAGGGCCCGATGCTCCTAAATCCAGCAAGATCTGACTTTCGCGGTATTTGTCAGCTCCAGTGCTTTACCTCCAGCTACCAACTGGGAATAGAGACGGTAAATACTATGACTAATTTTGAATTGCAACGAATTGGCATGTGTCAATGGGTCAATTAGCAACAGGACAAACAAATCTTTGATCTCAGGCTGCTGCCTATTCTTCCATGGAAGTCATTATACTTGGAAGAGGGGGAGAAGAAAACAGGGTCCAAGTCAGATGGAATGCACAGAGACACATAACTTAATAAGGTACAAAGGAACTTTCATAAGCTTGATTAAGCCTGATTTCTTCTATGCTCAAATGAAATGTGACTTGCTCAAAGAAGCAGATTTGTGTTCATGGAATAATTTGGGTTTTTCCACCAAGGCTCAGGGAGAAAAGCAAGAGCACCGGTGGGAGTCCTGCTCCCCCTCTGACTTTCCCTGGGAGCAGGGCACGTCCTCCTGCCCTCCATGCCTGCCTCTAGGCTGGTCTTGGGGACAGCCTGGCTTTCCTCATGCAAGCCTGGCACAATAAAGCCTTTCTTTGAAACAATGGGACAAAGGAAGATGGGGGTGGAGAGGAAGAAACTCCAAACATTAATGCTCCATTTTAAATTGAGAAAATTATTCCTGTGGCTAAGCAATCAGCAAGACCCTCAGATCACTGGAAAATGGGAAAGAGCAGTGTTGCACTTGGCACAGACAGAGAGGTTCTTGTTTGCTTCTTACTTGCTAACAAGGTTCAATAGATCCTGCAAAGACAGGACTTTGCCTCAATCACTGAGCAAGAGTGAGGAAATCGGGGTTCAATACGGTATTTTGTTAGAGACTTCCTGAATGACCTGAAAAATGCATGTCTAGTGTCACATCCCTCCAGCTGTAAAGAAGAGCATTTGTTCAGTATGTCACAGAGTCACCAAATTTATCCCTAGCATCTCCAGCTGACAAAAGGGAATGAGGTACAGAGAGATGAGATGGTCATTTTTGAATGCTCAGCTCAAGGCACATTGAGTTGCATTTTCACAGTTGTTCTGCTAATGAGAGTTTGCATGCTTAGCCATATTCTAAAATCCAAATTGACTGGTGGAAAAAAAAAAAACCCAAACAACTAAACAGATAATTTTCTGGTCACACTGCAGCATGGAAGTCTCAGAACATCCCCCAAAATTATGCTAACAGTAAAGAATGTAACTCATTAGAGTAGATTGCATAGAGATCCTTTGCTAAAGACTTTTTTAAAAGTTAGGCAAGCATCTCAAGCATGATTTAAGCTGGAGCCCAGTCCATATAGGTGATAGACCTCGTAAGGCCCTTCTAAAGCTAGTCTTTCCAAATCCTGAAGATGAAAGCAACCCAAGGTCAATCACTTTGTCTCTGAACAAATATCTTCTGCAAAAAGACCTCAGTCCATCCATATCACAGTTGGAAATATACATCCAAGCATGACTAGATAATAAGGGTGTGTATAGGCTATTGTCAAAAAAACACATGTCATTTTCACCTTCCCGAAATGGCACTATATTACAAAACTTCTGTACGAGTAAGTCATACTACATCACCTTGAAGGCTCTATTATCTGCCTCTGACAGCTACTTAAGAGCAGCCTCCCTATGACCTGCACCTTCAGGACATCTCTCAATTTTAATGTGACTTGGTGTGGTCGTATTGGGTTGACTTACAAAGTTTGTCCTTCTCCCTCACTCTGTAGGCAATAGGGGGAAAAAAAAAAAAAAACACACACAAAAAAAAAAAAACCACAAAGAAAAAACCAGGAGATCCGACTCTTCTAATTCTGAGTTATTTCCTGGAGAAACCTGCTTCCCCATAAGGGGCTCAGAGAGAGTTTACAGCAACAAGTTTCACCAGGCTGAAGTTAGCATCTTAACAATATAGCCCTGTTTCTGATCATGCCAGGTGGTAAGACAAGATGTAGAAACAAGCACAGCAGGTGCAGAACTTTTTTCCAGTTCTGTCACTTGGAACAAGTCAGCTTATCCTTAAGGCTGAGTCATAAGCAGTGAGTAATAGCCCCAAGAAGGGAGTACACAAAAGACCATTCCCCTTTTTGAAGCTGCATGTTGCACCACACGCATCTCAGAATGACTGCTTTGAGTCTTTTCCTTTTAATAACAACTGCTGAAGACTCCTCTTTTGCTACAAAGCACAAGAAGAAAATTGTTTGGCTGCAGCAGATTCTCCTATAGCAGTTGCCTTCTCTATTCCGAACTCAGAAGCCCTCCTTGAAGCAACTGCAGGGTAGAATCCTGTAGCAATAGGGAGCAAGCAACTCCTAACTGCAGCATGTGCAAAGTTTCTGTGCTGTTCCTCCCCATGGGGTGAGGTAGCCAGTATCCACCATAAACAGATGCAAAGCTACACCGCAACATCACAAAAACACATAGAAACTTCTTAATACTTCTACAGGGAGGTTATCACTTTTGTATTTGCCTTCTGTAAAGGTACTTACATTACTTCACAATATTCACTATGAAGACTAATTGGAGCCATGTGGTAAAATCTTTCACTTTTAAAGATGCTTCCTCCTGTGCTTGGCTCCCTTTGGGGACACTTACCTTAAGTTACAGGCTATCAAACAAGGGGTTCACATCACTCCTATGCTAATTATCAAACAGTACATCATTATATATAACATTAAGTGTTTTAAGATTATAGGTAAACAGTTAGAAGAATTTGGCCTAACCCTGAGCCTTGGTTAGCCCTGCAAGGGGATGGAAAAGGCTATAGGTACTTTAGCTTTGTATATCAGTCAGTCTCCTGTGCCCACTTCACTTCCCAAACATAAGGTATGACATTGTAGCAAAATTGTGAAGCATGTCCAAGGTTCAGAGACTCACATTATTCCCACACTATTTCTAGGACTCTACCAGATCTCAGCCTGTTCCTGAACCTGGAGCTCAAGAAGCTGGCTCCCATGCTGTGCTAGGAAAATTGCTATGCCCATGGGTAGAGCCCAGTCTCCAAGATAAAGAGCCCTCCTAGATGTGGGACCAGAACCCCAGTTAGTCTTCTGCATTAGGAGAAAGACCGGGATGTCTTTCATTACCCAGGTTACCTCTTCTGCTGTTTCTACTGCTTTAGGATCTACAATAGTATCTGCTGATGCCAATCCCTGTCTCAGCAAGGCAAATATCTCTGAGGACTAACATAAAAAACTTCTTTGCTTCTGGAGTAGAACCTTCAGCAGGCTCTCCCCTGGTCCATTACTACCCTGCTGACAGTACTCAGTTCCTTCTGAGGGAGGTACCAGGCACTTTGCTTTCCATTCCCACCTTGTGATCAAATCACTTTTCTAATTCGGGCTTTGACATTTCCCTGCCTTAATGCCAATCACTCCAGAGAGCCTTCAATACCAGGATCTGCTAACATTGTCTCTAACTATAGTATATTGTCAACAAGTAAACTAAAGGAAGAAAGTAGGAAGGAAAGAAAAGGAGCAGCACAATAGGACAGGCTAAAAGCTCTATACCTGGCTGGCACAAACTTCTTTGCCAAATCCCTCCCTCTTAGAGGAGGGAGACTGTTGAAGACCACCACCTCCTGAACAGAGCACTTTCCTCCTCTAAATAAGGAAATTTCAACTTTTGAAGTATGAGGACTGCAGAGGATAGAGTAATTTTGCCAACCTTATTCTGCTTCCTGCTCCCTCAAGTCAGGAGAGTAATCCCAGAAACCCCATTCTTGGATATTTATCCCAGTTAGAAGTTTCTTTTCCATTACCAAAATCTATGACATTCTGCCTATGTAGCCCTTCCACATGTTGCCTAGAAGGACAAGTGAAACGCCTTTTTGCAAGCTTAAGTCACATTGGTCTGTGTGCTGAACTGTAACCACTCCAAACATCAAAGATGGGAGCTGCAGCTCTGTGTGTAGGTACTTTCCTCTATCTTAGGGCAAAAACCCCTGTGCTACAAGAGCTGATTCCTGCACAGGTGCCCGTATTGTTCAAGTTTTCTAAATGCACATATATTCACCTATTGTATATTCACATATACAATTCTTGTATATTTCTGTATAACTCAAGACTTTAGGAGCCTAACCAGTCTGAAGCTCAGTAGGTGATGCTACCAGAAGATGCTGGAGAAGGAACAATGTAGACTAACAGTCTAGTAATTCACTCATGCACATCTTATGAATGTAGTCTACCCACAGATGATATCAGCTGCATTGAAGAAGGCTTGTCAGCATCTATTAACACTCTGAGGAACCCATGGAAGGTTGCACACACTCTTATGGAAGGTAAAACCATAATATTCCAGCACACTATACACAGAGTAATTCCAACTTCACAACCGAAGTGTTTCTACTTATTTTATTCAGCCAGTTTACAGATTTCAGAAAGACTAATCCTCCAGAAGGTGGCAGAACCTGGCAAATACTCATGATCTAGAAATAAGCAGTCATATATTAAAAACAGTAAGTTAAAAAGCCACTGAGAAGCCTAAAATCTTCAGTATCCAAATGTCTTCACTGGTTTTTCCCCTTTCTTTACACATAACTGTGGGCTGCTACTCTTGGAAAGCCTGGCAGCCCACATGTCTACGGGTCTGAGCACTGGGAATCAACAGTCCATGGTCAGTGCATTTAAAACTCAAAAATAAGACATGGCTGCAATTCATATTTTAGCTACTACCCATTAGAGAAATGGCCTTTTGTCAGGAATTAGGGAGGTTCCAAAATAGCTGTCTTCTGACTGATTTCAAGGATTCTCTTCTCTCCTAGGCACAGGGCTGAGTAGTCCTTTGCTTCTTTAATCTACCACACTGCCTGGACCACTCAGAGCAACAACTCAACTTCTATCTCGCCTTTCTCAAAAAACTTCATCCTTACAGGAGTATCTCTCAAACTACAAGACAGTCCTATTTATGCTCCCATCTTTGACTATAGGAGACCTCACATCCAATGCTATTTGGCCAGCATGACACAAGGAGGGAAGAAGCCAACACTAAACCTATCACTTACCCATCCTTGCCCCCAGTGGCCAG
>VZTM01026497.1:103373-132992 GCA_013400555.1 Jacana jacana
AAAAAAGAACCAAAACATTTGTAGTCCTTCATTGCATTTCAAAGGGTAACCACTACTTCCCACACAACCAGGCTACAATATCTAAATCTCAGCAAGTTTGATGGGTTGATCCAGAAAACAGCAGTGAGATTTGTTCTGCAAATCAAAAAGGCACAGGAAGTACCATGCAGCTAATCTGTGCTAATTACAGCCTCATACAGAGTAATTGAGAGAAAGATGACATTCAAGTGTACATGCAGCCCAGGGGCTCCATCAATTTTTTTGGTGGCATCAGCTTTGGCAGAAAGCCTATAAATAACAAGATCTTCGAAGAAAGAGACACACTGTATATGCACCTGCTTGCTTTTACTCCAGACAGNTAAAACTCAAAAATAAGACATGGCTGCAATTCATATTTTAGCTACTACCCATTAGAGAAATGGCCTTTTGTCAGGAATTAGGGAGGTTCCAAAATAGCTGTCTTCTGACTGATTTCAAGGATTCTCTTCTCTCCTAGGCACAGGGCTGAGTAGTCCTTTGCTTCTTTAATCTACCACACTGCCTGGACCACTCAGAGCAACAACTCAACTTCTATCTCGCCTTTCTCAAAAAACTTCATCCTTACAGGAGTATCTCTCAAACTACAAGACAGTCCTTTTTATGCTCCCATCTTTGACTATAGGAGACCTCACATCCAATGCTATTTGGCCAGCATGACACAAGGAGGGAAGAAGCCAACACTAAACCTATCACTTACCCATCCTTGCCCCCAGTGGCCAGCTACTCCCTGCAATGCCCCTGCAGCTTCCTGATCATACTTAATGACTAGTTTTGTTACATACTCAAAGCATCTGATCTGTGAAAACAAACAGTGTACAGATGCTTCTGAAATTTGCCTTTATTCCAGTAAGTATGGGTTTTAAGAGGCAGTATAGTGTTTGGTGATTTGGGGTATTTTTTTCCANACCATGCAGCTAATCTGTGCTAATTCCAGCCTCATACAGAGTAATTGAGAGAAAGATGACATTCAAGTGTACATGCAGCCCAGGGGCTCCATCAATTTTTTTGGTGGCATCAGCTTTGGCAGAAAGCCTATAAATAACAAGATCTTCGAAGAAAGAGACACACTGTATATGCACCTGCTTGCTTTTACTCCAGACAGTGCATTAAGTAGAAAACACACAAAACGTCTAAACTTGTTCCTAGTACTTTTGAATGGACCCAGCTGAGTTTTAAAGAGGAAAAAAAAAAGCCACAAAAAGAAAAACAATACAAAACNGCTTTGATGCAGAAAGGTCATTTACTGATCTAGTCTTGTTTTTTTCAGTACTTTCTCCAAGTTCCCAGGATATCATCAGGAACGTGAGCTAACAAGTGATTTATTCNCACACTGTATATGCACCTGCTTGCTTTTACTCCAGACAGTGCATTAAGTAGAAAACACACAAAACGTCTAAACTTGTTCCTAGTACTTTTGAATGGACCCAGCTGAGTTTTAAAGAGGAAAAAAAAAAGCCACAAAAAGAAAAACAATACAAAACCAAGATTCCCAAACTCATATTCCCAATAACAGTGGGCTATTTTTAAAAGCTACATCACAAGCACAATATTACTTTATGTAACATTTTAGGTGGAACATTTAAAAAAAAAAAAGTCTTAAATTGAATTGCTCCCCTAACAGTAGTATGTCCAGTATTTTTTATTAGCTGTCCTTTTTGGTAAAGTCCAAAATATGCTTGCAAGGACTGTTAAAATTGGCAACACAGAAACCTTTTATGACAGGCCCTACAGTAATACCCTCTCAGTAGCCAATGGTGTAAAGAAATCTCAAAAAAAAAAAAAAAAGTTCAAATTCAGCTGTTTTAAGCCCTACAGCCAGTCCCTAGATCCTAGATTTTCTTCAGAGTTAAAGAACAGGTTGCCAAGCACAAGCCCTCTCATTCCAACAACTATTAAAAACATATTCATCAGACAGGTTTGCTCTATTAGCTACCAGCAAGACGGACACTGAACCTGGAGATCTTTAGAGGGAAGGAACCATAGAAAGGCTGAGCCAGAACCACCTGGTTGGTCTGGCAGCAAAATGTTTCTGTCACTCCAAAGGTCAGATCCAGAATGCTTCACTCTTTTCCCCCAAAAGCACAAATCAGAGATGAAGGGCACAAGAGCACCTAACACACTTGTGTCAGGTACACTACAAATGATACATCGCTTGATATCACTGTTTGTGAGAAACAGGGCGCTTTCACACTTAACTGCCTACATCAGGCACAGATTAAACAGTGTGAAAGGAGATGCTATCCCCATGTTACCAGTCACGTATGCAATCCCACAACAGGCAGCGACATGAGTTCAGCTGCCCTCTCTTCCCAGCTGATCACAATTATGTTCTCTACCCAGTGCTGCACAGACTTCTCAAGTGTCATCTGCTTACATGGCAGAAGATGTAAAGGCCAGCCCAGAAAGCCCAGCTCAGCTGACAGTACCACAACAGGGCAGAAAAGGTGCTGTCCTGAAGCTCTGTCACACTTGAATGGGAGAAGAGGGTTTCATGAGCATCTCTGTGAGCTTGGCAGACATGAAGCCAGAGAGTGGGAGAGGCACTTCAGGGTGCTTTTCTTTTTTCATTCTTTCTTCTTTTGTTTTTAAAGGACAGGGGGAGCAGGAGAGAGAGAGAGAGGGCTCCTTCATACGCTAGAGCAGCAGCACTAAGTTTGCTAAGTCCTTAAACTGTGTAAAGGACGCAGCAATTCAAGGAAAGTAGTTTTTCCTGCTTATCCTTTCTCAAGCCTTCACATCAAGATCTCTCAGCCAAGGCAAAACATTAAGTGCTCTGAATAATCAACTCGGTCGCTTCTGCCCTTCACACAGTTTTCAGTTCTCAGATAACCAGACCTGACTCAAGCTCAGCAGCTTTTATTTTTGACAGCAGTCTCAGAGATCAGTTATCAGCCTTGGAGAAGAAGGCTCTCGACTCAGCTCCAGGCTGGAGGGGTGTCGACAGATGCTGAATATATTACAAACAAGTGGACATGAGCTGTTACTCCCAAAGGAGAAGGAAAAGGCACACTGGGGAAATTTTATCACTGTGAATCAATGGGAGGGAGGTCTGTTACAAGAGACCACTTTCAGAGAAGCTTCAGGCTGCTTTTAATTCCTGCTATGGACTGTTCATTCATCAACATTAGAAACAGGGCCATGAAACAATGCATCAGTGATTTTAAAACTGCTGCATAAGGAAAGCATTAGGGAGGTACATGGTTTCAAAAAAAATCTCTTTAATCGGATGGGATGTGGAAGTAAGTTTCCCTTTTCCTCTTCCTCCAAGAAAGGCAGTACCAATCTACCACTCTTATCTCTACAGATATCACACCTAGGAATTTTGGTGCTATCCCATAATTAGCTACTGAAATAAGATGAATTCTATTATCAGCAGAGCTCTGCACCTTTCATTCACAGGAGGGAGTGCTGATGGACCAACTCCTTCTCAGCTGCACCTGTAGGCCATGCCCCTGAAAATCCCACACACAGACATCCAAGACTGCTGCTGATAGCACCAGTGCAGCCTGAAGCTTGGTCTGTTTTGCACCATCGCTCACTGTACATAATGTCAAGGCGAGAGGCCTGTCTTGTTACAGATTTGTTTGATTACAGCAGGATCCCAACCCTGGGTTTTTATCCTTCAGAACTGCCACAGTATTAGTGTATTATCACACTAACAAGAATGAATCTGGACCATGTGTTCAAGCTTAGCAAAGGGCAGAAGGGTTACAAAGGACATGGAACTGAAAATCCTCAAGTCTCCTGCAGACAAAAGGTGCAGCTCACTCGACAAATATCCAGTAACAGTGTAAAACACTGCTAGCACGGCTTATGTAAGCACAGTTTTGCAATCTTTGAGAGTGGGGAGCAAGGGAAGTAGAAACGGGAGAAAAGGAATTTTAAAAACAAAACTTTTCAGCAAGTCTTTTCCTCCCAATCACAGGTAGCCAATTGATCCTGACACAGAGCTTAGAAGTGAGCTAAGACAGATGCAAAGACATGTTGCCCTAACTGTACATATTTGTGCCTTCATTTTAGGCAAAAAAATGAGTTAAAACCAGGAGCTTTCCTTCCCTATAATGGATGGCTGAAACCACTTTGCTAAATCCATTTCAGAACACCACCAGTATTTATTTGGTTTACACAATCTCTCTGGAGATAATTCCCATCAGACTTCCCTAAGTAACTCTGTTAGCACTGTCTGAAGTCACAAGAGAACTCTCCAGAAACACATGGCCAGCAAGTTGTTCATGATGGTCATGAAAGGTTGAGTTCCAACAGCTTTCATAGTCCATTTTTCATTGTAAAGACAGGGGAACAGATGTGCAAGGCCTTCATGCATCTAGTGGAGGATACACAGTGTCTAGCCCTCACAGCCAAGTCTAAAAGGCAGTTATTTCTATTTGGGTTGTATGACCTCCTGTCAGATGAGACCTTGGAGAAGCCAGTGTCAGAAAAAAAAAAAAAAAAATCATGTTTCTGAAAGAATGAAGGTTTACAAAGGATCTGTGATGGGAGACAAAGCCATTCCCCTTCAGGTCATTCATCTGAAGGAGGCTTTCCAAGTGATAGTAACCAAAAGCTATTCCCACTCAACCACCATTTAACAGCATGAAGTAATCCATAAGCTCAGGACACCTCTCGCTCAGCCATCAACAGGACAAGAATCTGCTCTCTCTCACACCTGTGCTGCAACACTACTTGCTTGAGGATCAGATGGGGCAGGGATAGGCTCCCCCCCCCGACATCGCTCATCCTTCAAGGCAGGGCTGAGAATCATGCTGCCAGCTCTGTTCTCCTGGGCTCATCTGCTGTGGGAGGGAGGAGGAATTTTCTCTTGCGGGGGGGATGTTAACAGGAGAAGCATTTGAAAGGCTAACATGGATACATGGCAAGAAATGAAGTCTCAGCAGTCAGCTAAGATCACATGCTATTTCCAGATGGCTTGTGGACATACACCCACAATACATGTCATTCACTGTGCACAAGTGGGGCTAAGGCTACCAGCCCATTCCAAGTACAGCTTGCTCAAAAAACCCAAACCCACTCTGTCAAATAGGCAGACCCATAGTTATATTTACCACATATTTCATAAGAGCAAACCAAAAGTGCCAAAGTAGTTAACAACCCTCCAGGACTCAAATACCTTAAGCAAAGATCCACAGCAACCAGACCATGAAAATCTATGCAGGGTGAAGGCATATTCAGCCATGGTTTGAAAATCCTGTTGCACCTTTATTTGTGGAAGCCCTCTCCTGCTTTTTTGTCTTATTAAAAACATGCGTGTAGACAAAAACAAAAATGACCATCTAAACTTAGACTGCAGAAGTTAGCTCTGCTGTAAATGTCACCAGGTTCAAGCCATGGCTGGGTGGAGAGCGAGTTTGTCACTGTCAGTCAAAAGTCAGGCAGAGATATATCGCTGTATCAAACACCATTGTCAGCTGTCTCCTGTAAAGCAAATGCAGTCTATTCTCAGAACCTGGAAGCCCTTGTTGTGGCCATTAATAACTAAGGGAACTGTCAGCAACCTGCAGCTCTTCCAAGGCCCTGCTCCACACACCACCACTTGATGTTACAGATTCCCTCAGAAAGGCTTAAAATTGTAAGCAGACCTGCACCACTCATGGAAAACAAAAGATGTTCTATACATTAATCAACGCACACACGAGTGGACTGAGCTGAGCCTGCATTCGGCTCACCTGTATCATCACTATGTTTTCACCATCCTATCCCCACAACCTACTGGGGAGTGGGCGGGAGACAGCCTTGCACCTGTAATCTGCTGTCTTGCAGAGCTCTGACAATAAAAGATTCTTTGGGCAATGGCTTCTCAGTGATTTGGAAGCAGACTCCATTCCCTCTGGCTGTATCACTCTAGGTTTGTGACAGTGCTTGCAGACAAAACCCAGCCCACTCACCTTCTTTTGCATCTCAGATGTGAAAAGGAACAGAAAAGGGGAGGCCTTATTATAGGCTACAGAGTTTAAATGTTTCAATATACCTTTTGAAGCAGAGCAGAAATATTCACCCTTCCCCCCCTCCTCCCAAATAAAAAGAGTTAGGTAACTGAAAAGCAGATGTGATCTTGGCTTTCTGCATGGAGCAAAGTTGGGCAGTAACTAAAAGAGAGGAGCATATCCCACACCCTGTTCTCTAGGCATGCGTATCACTGGAATTACATCCACCAGTGCTTGAGCGCTCCTTGCCTACCCCATTAATCACCTTCCTGTTTGTCCAATATTTGAAGATCATCCCTAAAAAGCACCTGCTGTCTACAGACAGCACAGCCCTTCTTTTAATCCTGCCCTGTCATTAGAGAAGACTGATACAAATATCAGCTAGAATCGTAAAGGTTAAGACACTCACATGCAAGTGACATCACTGTCACCCAGCTACTCTCCCCCTCTGGCTTTGTGGTCTTCTGTTCACCATCCTCACATGCTTTTATTACACACCTGGTGCACAGAAGTAGTGTCACCTTTGTAAGTGGGTCCCAGCTCCTGCCAAAGAGTCAAGCACACAGTCCTCATCCTTCCTGCACCGCTGACTTCGCCCTTAGCACATTTTCAGAAGTGGTTCAAGGGGCCTCTTGGAAATTCAGGGAACAGAGTCTGGGCTTCTGTGTTCCCTCCTGCAGTAGTTAAGCAAATCAAAGTACTTTTTAAACCTCTTGAGCTGTTATAAAGCAGAGCTATAAACTTATCACCACCAGATAATAAACAGCGGGGAAGAAATGTAAAGTTACAAAGAGGATAAGGTACCTTGCCAGAAATTGACAACTCCAGTCACATTTTCATTAACAAGCCAGGATCTCCACTTTTAAAATACAATTCCCTTTCCCATCCCATCATACCACCTGATAAGATAAAGCCACCCGGTATTTACATAAGTTAATGTTTCTCATTTTAAAAAATGGGATTAGCTTCAACACAGGGAAAGCTCCAGAACATTTTTAAATAATGTATAAACTGTTACTTGCAAGGTTGGTTCTGATTTTAGTTGTTTGTCAGTTGTGTGATTTACTTGAAATGGAAAAAATATAAAAGATATTCTAGCCTGAATTCTAACCTGCCCCTCCAACAGGAGCAGATTCTGCTGTGCCCACCTTATTTGTGGCATAAAGGCCAACTGTAATCAGAGGTAGTTAAGAGAAAGAAGAACATCTGTGTTGTAACACGTACTCTTTATTAGGCATAGATTTCACTTATGGAGATTCACCTACTCATTAACACTATGAACATTAAGTCCTCGTGCTGGAATAATTGAGAAGAGGTTGCAACCAATAAAGACATGAGTGCAGGCAGTCCAGGAGAGTCAGAAAGGAACTTGCCTTCCAGAAGAAAATCTAGTATAACTTGTAGCTTCAGCTGTGATGTCTATTGCCACCTCAGTCCAGAAGTTTCAGGACAAAAGGCCACCCCTGCAATCACCACAGAGCTAAGGAGAAAGTATCACTTCCTTTTCTACCCAAAACTTCAACAAAATCCTTTTCATGGGTTCTCTGTGGGAATTTTCAGCTTTTTGTTTGAACCCCCACCCCTTCAATGTTTAGTTTTGATTAAAGTTAAGAGTTCCTACAGAAAACACTTGTCACTGAAGCCCTGATTTTGTCAAAGTTTTCAGCCACATTCTGTCATGATAACAAAAATGTTTTCATACCATCCCCGTTACAGCAGATTAAAGACCACCTGACTTGTTCTGTGAGTCATTTGGTGCTAATCTTGTTGTTCAGGCTAACAATAAAATCAGATGTCTGTCCAGAGCCTAAAGGCCTTGCTGACCTTCTGTGGTTAATGCACACTTGTTTCTATAGCTAGCAGCAGCATTTATGGGAAGAGGAAAGCCAGAACAGCATCTAGTTGCTTTTATCTCCTCTTGCCTAAGAGGTTGTTTGCACAGGGTTATCAGGAGGGAGCCAGAGCAAATCCAGGTAAAACTCAAGCTCCTCTCTAGATCACAGCAAGACTCTTTAACCGTATCACTGCTGTTTAGTGGTTATCACACCCATTCACTGTTGCCCTCTCTTGGTTATATCACCACCATCTGCACTGCTGTGTGAAGTCCTCTCTGTTACTCAACAGGGGCTGTGAGAACACCACCAGAAGGGTATCTTTATCTCCAGTGACTAAATCTGTCTTTAATTTCAGTATTTCACCAACTTTTTTCCAGATTGCCTTTCAAATACCAGTAGAAAGCACCAGTGCCTTAAAATTCCACCTTACAGAGCTTAAGTCATATAGGTTTTAAATCTGGCATATTTATATGCAAGAGATTCAAGATGGATCTGAGCGCTTTTATACAACTGCCTGAGGTTATATAGGCTGTAAACCCTCTCCGCTCTATATTTCAGGAAACAAACATTTTCATGACTTGGTGCCAAACAGAACACTGTACATCTGGCCTACTGTCTGCTACAGAGCTGTCTCACTGCAGATGAGCCAACTTGTCAGACCACCTGAGAGGTGGTGTACAAGCACACTTCATACACACAAGCAACTAAGACACAGACAGCTGCCAGCCATAAAACATCACCCAAGATTCTCAAGCACAGAAACAGTGCTTGAACCAGAGAAGCCCTCCTCACATCCGAAAGCATTCACAGCCTCTAACATTTCATTTCATACTCAACATAAGTGACACACAATAGACACTTTGCACTACACTGGAAGACCAAGAAGCACACAATCTACTTAAGTAGTAATTAGAAACTGATAATATACCTCTAATCCCAAACTCACTCTGCAGCAATATGGACACTTCCTGTCCCAGCTACCCACAGAGCCTTGAAGACAGCTAGCCCTAAGAGCAAGTCATGAAGGTGCTGTTAGGAAAAACACCAGGACCTGACCGTGCCCATTGGAACAAGACCAAACAGCGTAGTGTACTTTTTACCTTGTATTTGATATCTACTAACAAGCCAGGCTGTGCCCAAAAACCAGCTCATCTTCAGTACTTCAAGAGAAGTCAGTTCTCCACCACAGTGACAAAAGCACCAAGCTGTGACCTTGAGGTAGATTGACCAGCAGAGCACTTAAAATGCCAGCACTCCATTCAGCTGGCACTGCTGCGTGATCATCCTCACAAAGTTTAACATGAAATCCAAGTAGCAAGAAAAGGAACAGACAGGCTTTTGTGCTATCCAGCAGGATGTGCTTAAACGCTTTGCTACAACAAACGGGGCAAGTTAGCCACTTCAAAATCAGCCTCATTTAAACATTAACTGTCTCCAGACAGTCATGGACAACTTTGGGTAATAATCAGCCTCCTAAACAGCCTTTTGAAAAGCTTCTGCCCCTGGAACAGGGAATACCATGTTTGAATCTTTATAGTAAAATCAACGTTGTAAGTATTTATTATTGCTGATCATTACATGCAAGTCAGTTTGTTCTCACTTGTCCCACGCCAGAAACACAGCAGGGACCTTTTTCTCTTGCCTGGTTCCTTGCAATGAATTTGCTCCATTGTTAACTTGGGATTGACTTTCGTTTTGACAGTCACCCTTATCCTGGTGGTTTCCCATTTTTTTTCTGTTCTTGCTGCTGCTGAAATCAATGCAGGAGTGCAGAACCAGCAAAAAGGGAGTTAAGATTTCAATTACTAGAGCAATTTAAGATTGTTTACTTGGAAAACTAAATTCCCAGAAAATTAACCCCATAGGGCAGAGTTCAGATCTGTGCTGAAGGGGAAGAGGGAGGGCAGTGGTTGAACATGTGAAACAAAGCAGAAGCAGCAGCAGATGATCTGGCACTGTAGAAAGCATCAGAAAGTTGCCACAGCTGACCCATGGGAGTTGCTGTAGAAGTCAGTTACTGCTTCTCTGACTGCCCCTGAAAGCAATTATCAGTCAGGAGGTGAGATGAACCGAAACAGCCAGGAAGACATGGGCATTAGCGAAGCAACCTCCACCATGCATGGCCACAAGGGAATCAACGAGGGGGGCAAGAATACAAAGGACACAGGAAGGGTACACTCTCAGCATTCATCTAACATCTTCAGAGTGGAGAGAAAACCCCACTAAGGTTTTAGACCATCACCACAAACAAATCTGCTACATGAGGTGCCAGTTACTGCAAGACTGGACCAAGAGGATTCCAGATGCAGGAAGCCATGTTATGAGTCAATTAAACATCCAAGTTCACCCTGCTAGTGAGCAGTCTGCTATTCATGCTAGATTTTGGGATGGCAATTCAACCTTTTTCAGTTTGCAAACCCGTATAAACATTTCCCCACAAGAGTACAAACTCTCCAGAATTTTCCTGTACATAGAATTTTGTCAAGCAGAGAAAAGCAAGTTCACTTGAGTGCCACACAGCACTATGAGCTTTATGGCTGGACCAAGGAGCCTAGACCAAATGGTAGAGTTTATGAAAGAGGCCAAGAACAGAGCTGTTGCCCCATGCATCATCCTCATGACTGCCTGCTCCATGTCAGTCTTCACTCTGATCCCTGGCCAGCTCAGCACCCATGTCTTTATCAGGTTAGCGCCTCTGAGGTACCTTTGTCCAGGGATCAGGCTATTCTGAAGACCTGTCGCTGCCAGGAGTTCCAGCCATGCCCAGCTCCCAAAACCTTCTGCCAAGGAGAGGGCAGCAAAGCTGACACTTCCATTGTTATCTGCTTTCTTTACAGCTGAACCAGAAGGGAAAAATTTAAGGGAAAGCATGGGAGAAGGCAGTAGAAGCAGCAGTGGAAAGGCTGCCTGTCCTTGAGACCCTGTATATGCTACAGAAGCCATCAAGTGCTGCTGCTGCTTCCAGCCTGATATTCAAAGAATTGCCTGTAACATTTACCAAAGGGAGGTAAGCTACTGATTCCAGAGTCCTATTCACAAGGTGACAGATTACCTGGAACAGATGTAGGTGGGAGAGGAGCAGGGTGAAGGGAAGGGAAGGGAAAGGAAAGCTCATATCTATCAGCTGTGAAGAACCATGAGCTACTCCAGGCTGGGAGGCAGGGAGCTCAAGTGGAGGCAAACAGAATTAAATTTCCTTTCAAAAAAGAGAAGTTGAAAACTGTTTGTTCAGAGAAGCAGGCTAAGAACAACTCAAGCACATGTGGAATGACTATGGGTGCCCATCTATATGTTCCTATTTGCTTAGAATCTCAAAGTGTAAACAGCACAGGGAGTTACACAGACAGCAAGGCCAGGAGATACTGGGTTAAAATTACAGTTCTGGTAACAAACATAAGAGAATGTCGCGTGATTTTCAGCATGTGGTCTGCAGACTTCAAGGCCCGTGAAGAAAAAACATAAAGCAAGCTGTATATTTGGTATTTACAGAGAAGGCCAGATGCCAGGAAAAGAAAATTAAAGCCCCACAATTCAACCAAAGGTTTGAAGCCCTGCTCTAGTTCATCTAGAGTGTGGATGAGACTTTTTTCATGAGGTATACTCCTCATCATGGTTCTAAGGGACCCTCCTTCAACCTCACTGACACATTTGCAGACCACCCAACTAAGGGGATGTGAAAAAAAAGACTTCATCTTAGACAACTCAGTCTGTCAGGTGTCAGTACCTGCTGTGTCTGACAAAAGAACAAGCACCTCGTTAGACTAACACTAGACAATCTACTCCAATTATGAATAAAAACTTAAACCTGGAATGGGAAAAAAAAAAAAAATAGAAAACAACAGAACAAAATTCCATAACTCCTGGGCAGAATTTGGGGAAATTGAGTAACATCCCTTTCTTGATCCACAAACACAGAGCCATGCCAGGTCTGCCACCACAGCTGTCCAAACATGGCACATCCCACGTTATACATCAGCTAAGGCTCCTAACCCAGCCGCTAACCTTCACATTCAGCACCACACGTGTTGTGACTGGTGCGAGCATACATGCGAGGAAAACATACTTCCCTCCTCAGTAGAGAGGGCGTCAGCATGACGTGTGCCCACCCACACAGATGTCTTCCCAGTACAGTCACATCAGCCTCCTGGGCAGCTCCTACATGCTAATTTTGGCTTGGCATGATTTTAATAAGAAATGAAGCATAATAGCAACCAGCAAGTGTTCCATGGCTGCTACTATCCATACAAATAGCTCAGGAAAACGCATGTGCACACCTCTCTGTGCCTTCATTCCCATCAGGCAAGTGCCATCACCTAATCACTTCTATCACCTGTGAGAAAGATGTGTAGGCATCGAGGCTGCCATTAATTGCTGCAGCAGTTGCCCAATTCCCCATTTCAAAGATTAAACTTATGATTTTGAGGTCTCATTGGCAAGAGATATACTCTGCTACCTCCCTTCCCCACCAGTCATGGACACAGAATAAACCCTTCCCTGCTGGATCTTATCCTGCCACAGGTTTCACTTCCCCCTCCTTAAGCAGCTCCGTGACCATAGCCAAGCAAGGACAGAGTGGAGTTCTTCCACCCAGGGGAACAGAAACCTGAAAAGGGAGACCTTGTACCAGGTGGGTGTTCCCCAGCTGCTACCTCCAATCCCAACCTGCTCCTCCAATGCCTCTCTCCCCCAAAAACCACTACACTTTAATATTAGTGATCTGCAGCCTGCAGAGCTTCAAAAGTATTAAATGAACAAAGACAGGTTTTAGAAAAGAAAAAAAACAAACACAAAACAAAACCAAAGCCCAAGACCCACACAACTGAGATTTTGTTGCATGAAATATCACTAAGGGAAAATAAAAGAGAAAAAGGAACAAAGTCTGTTTGTCCCTATTGATTCACTGTTTGTTATCCAGACCTGGCTGGGTCATGTGCACTCAATATTTAGCTCTCGCATGTGCAAACCTCAACTGCCACTTTACTCCCTCTCCCAGAATACGACAGTGAGAAACGCTCTCTGGCCAGTGCTGCCACACTAAGCTGAGGGACACACATCCCAGGAGGTGGAAAAATCACTGCCTGATACCCTGGGAAGAGGCAAGCAAGTGCCAAGAAGCACGTCCATGTGCCTGGCTCCAGCTCCCAACAAAAGGAGCCTTTGTCCCCTGTGGCTTGTAGCCTGGCTGTGCCAGAATCAACAAGGATCTATTCCAGCAGTGCTGGGAAATAGGATGGGGCAGGAAAGAATAGGCTAGACTGCTCCTACCTTCTGTGCACCTCTAACTGGCACTGACAGGGGGCTGCACGTTGAAGGGACCTGAGCTCTTAAGGGTACAGTCATAAAAACCTTCAGGCACTGGCTAGTGGTGTGGGATCTATCTTCTATAGACAGCTTATATATACAAAGCATTCAACAGTACTGTGACCTAATCGCTTCCAGGTGAAAGATCTGATGGTCACAGTTTCCAGGGTGAAAGCTCTGCTCTAATTCATCTCCTGCAAGAAACAGTAGGACTTTCCTTTGAAGTACACTCTCCAGCACAGATGGATAGAGCATCTCCTCCACCCCCATTTCCAGAACAGAGATATCTTGCTCAGGGGGATGAAAAGACAACTTGCCTTGAACTAGAGAATTCCTCAAAGCACAGAGGAGTCTTTGGAGAGGCCAGTTTCAGGAATACTTAGAGCTTTCCCAACAAGTTTCCCACCCTCTTTCCTGCTTCTACATCACTGTCTCCTCTTGTGCCAACTCAAGAATCTGAGTGGCCATACACTGACCAGGACTGAGAAATGAACCACCATTGAAATAGCAATACAGATCACTTTGAAAGTAACTGGTCGTTTCTGATGCCCCAGCCTGGCTTATAAGGGGTGGGAATGATTTTCTTAGCAGCAGTGCTTACTTATGCCCTCCTACAAAGCATTGGTCCATTGTTTTCACTAAGTCATGCCAACTGCGAGGGTGGACCTTTGGCTAAGGGACTTGAAAGTGGTGGGTTTGAACAGAATTATGTATCATTTCTATCTGTGAAGTCCCAGGAAAACATCACTGGCCCAATTTGTGTTTCAGCAGAACTAAAAATTCACTCTTCTTTCTAAAGAGGGAGAATCACAGCCAAGCCTTTTTCTATTTCAAGCTAAGCTGGTAAATTCTGGTCTCAGTATTTCAAGTTTTTTTTAAAACTCTTCATTATACGAGGGAGATGCAGATAAGTCAGTCACATTTTCAGATAAACTCAAAGTGTTTCAGGAATCATTTTATTTACTGAAAACTTTGGCTTCTCTCACCAAGAGTAATCTCCAAATCTCAGTTTTTGCACTTACTATAATGCTTCATAGTTTTGTTGAGATTCAAGTGTCTAAAAAAAGAAAAAAGTGTGAATCTCCCATTCTAAGCCACATACAGTATGATCCAAAAGTATGGAGATAAATCTGTAATGGCAAAACTCGGAAGCATTCATGTGTGCCCAGCTTCCATCTAGCTACTCCACAGAAAAAGCATCCAGCTCTGAGGCAGCCAAAACAGGTTGGATTGTGTACCAGAATGCACCTCATGCTCCCAGGCAAACAGGAAACTTATGGGAAGGCAAAACTAAGAATCTGGAGGTTTCACAGGTATCATTACCTCAGCATCAGATCTACCAAGTGCCTTTCATTAGGTATAGTAAGTACCAAGAGTAACAGGTATTATTGAGCTAGACGCACACTTCTGGGTATCCTGGGTCCCAAATTCCATAAAACCACTCCAGAGCACAGAGACTATTATGTATTGCCCAAATCTCTAATCAAACTTTTGGATAACAGAAGACCCAATGCACCTTGATATGTTCTTTCCTCAGTAACAACCACAGCTATTATTAACGCAGGCCAGGATCAAAGCAGCAGCTTCATTTGGATTCCTGTCTGACTGCACAGCAGCCACAGGCAAAGGTTAAAGATGAAGGGAAGAGAAAGAAAAATTAAAGCAAGAAGGATCTAGATAACCAAATAGATACTACTGTGGAACAAAATGGATCCTGAAAAAGAAGTCTCAGCTTGGAAGAGGAAGGGTTGCCTGTGTTTTGGCTGGTTTAGAGGACAGAAAATCCAGAGACCAAATTGTTGTACATGACAGCCTAGGTTTTCCCCAAAAGTGGGAAAATATAGTCAAAGCAGGGGCACTTTTTCCAACAACATAAAGGAGCTGGGAGCACAGCGACATGACCAGGTTCCTAGGGCTTCCCTTGGATCTCCATGGGGAAAGCCCTTCTTGATAGCTGCCTGATAAGGGCATCCAGGCTGTTAAGCACTTGGCAGAAAGCCAAGTGCAGTGATATCTGGAGATTACTGTGTGGGATTGGAAGGAAGATGTAATTGGAAGGAGGAACTTTAATGATGTGCAGCTGATGCTATCAAGAAGTTAGGTTCTTTGCTAAACAGATGAAAGGAGACAAATGCATGCATAATCAGAGCTGATCACCAATATCTTGTGAACCATAAGCATCCACCTGCTGCTATTATTCCACATGCACCTGCTAGTGTGTGTGAAATATTAGGACATCCTCCTCCAAAACAAACACAGAGCCTTCTGTATCAAAACAAGTGCATTATACAAAAACACCGGTACTGCTCCAGTGCATTGCAAGCACAAACCAAACCACCTTTTCTCATCTCTGACTCCAGAACAAGAAAATAAGTAAGGCAAACATGCTTGCTGAAAGCAGGCAGTCTCTCTAACAATTTTCACCACCAAAGACAACACAAGCCTAATAGATTTCTGCTACAGAGAGTAGGACAGTCTTATCCATGTAACAGCACTGTCAGGAGAAGAGCAAGCTACATGCAATGGATTGCTGCATGTACACATGCATTCAAAGATATGGTTTTTCACCACCACACAGAATCACTTTATCATTTGCAGATGTCAGAATGAGACCTCTAGACCAGTAGCTCACCCATGGCTATAAAGGGGTCTGCAACAGTGGTACGAAACAACCTTAAATTACATGTTGGTCAATACTAAACATTAACCTTTATTACAGAATGGAGACACTGTCACAGTTCCCCTCAAAACCAGGAAACCTGCACTAACAAATTGCCTTTGTCACAGGTACTCTGGTTTTGTACCAATCTTGATGCCTTTCCATATCATTACCTTTTCTTTCTATTCTAGTGGGGCTACTATTCTCACATAACCCCTGAGGAAGCATGATAAAAATCAAGCACATAATTTCACAACTCCTGAACATTGTTCCTCACTGTTGCCAAGACCAGTGTGTTATCAGTACACACTTGGCACGATAAGACTTCAGACACATAGGCTATTACTGGAGGAGACAAAAATGTTGATTGTGCTCCTGGCTCTTTCAGCCTTCCAAGTTTCAAGAACTGAGTGATGGTGAAAAGCTCTTGTTTACTTTTGCAACCTTGAGTCAGTTTTGCATAGGCTGAATCTCAGCCACAGAGGGTCTTCTGAAAAGCAAGGACACCAACACTGCAGTAAAAGACAGTCTAAAGGGTTGAGAAGAACATTCTCATATAGTAATTCTCAAAGTAAGAAATACTGCTTGAAACAGACAGGATTAGAGCATTCAGTATGCACAGATGTTAGTCCCAGGATACACTAGCACAGGTAAATACACAGTAGTTTCTCCAAGCCTCTCACTTTTTCCCATCCAGGTGTTAGTAACTACAACTAGTTCTGAAGCCCAAAGAAATGAGTTGCATCAGCCCAGTGCATCTCATGGGCAATGCACAAAGACAGGGAAACTGACTGATCTCACATCACCTCTTCTTCTCTCCCCTACAAGAACAGCCACAGCTGACTTCAGCAGAGGATATCCCAACTTGCACTTTTTTCTCCTTTACACAAATGGCAAAAATCAATCCAAGCCACCCCTGACTGACAGCTAGAAGAAACACTAGAGAGAACAAAGAAGATCAGGAAGCAGTATAGCCAGAAAGCAAAGGCAGCAGAAAGCATTTTACATGAGTTTTCACCTCTCAGCCTGTCACTACGAAAACAGATTCTGTTTTCATACATCTTCCTCAAGTTTCCAGCCACCTGTTAACATCCTTGTTATCCTGAAGCTGTGGCCAGAATAAGCACACTAAAAAAAAAAANNAAAACGACACCAAAAAAAAAAAAAAAAAATATCTATCCAGGTTAGTACAGGCACAGGATGTGGTGTTAGTAGAAGAGCTGCCATTACCACTGGGGACAATATTTTATGTTTAAAAATATCAGAGGTTAACTGGAGTCATAAAAATTAAGGAAGGTGGTAGGGGGGGAAGAAGTGAAGGCAGAATTTTTTTATTGCTATACACACCCTTTTCCATCTTTTAGTCTCTATCATCCAGAGACTCCATACAGGACTTCCCACATCTCTCAGACCCCAGGTTTCCCCTTCACTCATCTTTCCACAGCTGCTTCACCACAGAAAAGATCTTGGGAGGTGGAGGGCAGAACAGGAAAAGAAAAGGAAGGGCTGAGGTAGCTAGAGCACAGCTCTGATAAGCAACCCTACGATAACAAACCAGAGCAACCCAACAATACACTCTGCCTGAACAGGGTTCACCCACTCCATCTTTTTGTCATTTTTAAATTTAACGAAATAGAGACATCAGTCAAGTCAGATCTTACAATGTGCAAAGGATTTGAGATTTACATTTAAAAGACACATGCCACTGATCCACTAACAGCTCAGCGGGGAACAGAGAAGGAAGCTCTGAAGGCAACACATTCCAAGCATGATAAATTCACCTCTACAAACAAGTACTCGTTTCATCTGATGAGGAGAGAAAAAAAAGAGTGCTTTGCTTTTTGTTCTCCACTCTATGAAACAAGGAATTATTCATCCCTTGAAGAGGACACCTGGTTCCTCAGCACTGGGAGACCAAAAACACATAAATAACTAATTCTCTCTGTCCCCTTCAACCTTTTCCTCTACTCATTCTGGCTAAAAATATCCATCAATGCTTTTTATGCCCTTCCACATCTACAGCATGACTGGTTTCGGACCTGTGCCATCCCCAAGCCTGAAGAATGTGCAGCAGGGTGTGTTCCTCAACAGAGCCATCAGCTGTCCCTTTGCCTCTTACTGTCCATCACTGGAGGTTGGCAGTCAGGTACTGCAGGATCTCAAGAAGGACTCTGTTTCCACGGCCTGCCACTCCACTGTCCCATCCTGGTTTTCATTCACAACCCCATTCACGATGGTGAAACTTTAACTCATCCAGGAAATCAACTTGTGTTACTGTTACTTCGCTGGACCAGGGGGCACATGTATCTGTGTCTCCAGGGCTTTGAGGACAGAGATGGTTAGCATTGCACATGCAGCTCTCCTTCCAAGGCCAGCAGTGGTGTTAAGAGCCTGTTTATGGGCAGGACTCACTCCCTACAAACATATTTCAGAAAGACAAAGCAGATGATCATTCCCTAGGGATTTCTCTGGCAATCCCTTTCTTTCTTGTACTTCTAAAGTAGCACTTTCCTAGTTTAAAGGATTGGCACTAGTATTACTTCCCCTGCAGAAAGTTTCATTTCCTCCTTCCCCTGGAAGCCCTCCACTGCAGCCCTCGTTCTCTCCTGTTCTTCATTACCCAGAGTGTAGCTAGGTCCTCTTCAGCTCCCTAAAACACATTTGTTGCTTCCACACAATCAGATCTCCTGTCACCCAGAGACCATCTCCATTCCCTTCCTCAAACAGCTTCTACAGCTCCTTGCATACTGCTATTCTCAGTTAGCCACTGGACACAAAAAGGTTTCCTGATGGCCAGGTCATTCTTTCATTCCTTTCTGCCACACAGCCTCCTCTGTCCATCTCAGAGATGGGCAACACTTCACCAACCCTGCCCACTATACAACATCTAACTGACTCCTGTTTATGATCCCAGACGGTAGGGCCCTGCTCCTCTTACACCAGGGGAAAGGGCTGGAACAATAAAACACAGAGGTTTTAGAACTAAATTGAGCTGCCAATATCTGGAGGGACAGAAGGATCTTTTTTTTTTTTTTGCCTCCACATCTTATTCCAGAAAACTTTACCGAGTACCTCAAACACAACCACAGCTCACTAGTGACAATTTTTATGACCTAGCTTCCCATGCAAGTACCTTGCTACCTGCCTCCTCAAGCTCTTCAAGGCAGGGCAGCTCCCCCAGAGCAGTTTCATTGGTTTAGTTTTTCACAAGCAGACTGCACTCTTCTGCTTAACATGTCTGCCATCTCAAATTCACCTCCCAGGCACCTCTCCCTTCCTCCAACTATCCATCAACTCCCATTAATCCACCCTCCTGGATAATCAGAGTAATGCTCTTTAAGCATATAACTATGACATGACAAAGCCACTCTCTGGCTGCAAGCCGCCTTAGAGGTCACAGTGACCCCACAGGTAATGTAATTGGGAATATTACACCCCAGAGCCTCTAAATAGTCCATTTATAGAGTCAGCTCCCCAGAACTGGATGTGAGCACTGCAGTAAGGGCACTTCAGCTGAAGGAGTTTCTTGGCATACCAAAAGATACCTGGCTGAATAGCAACTTACTGCAGTCCTGAACTGAAGTATTCCCTCCTCCATCCATCCTGGGCATCTTCTTACCTAATTTAAGAGTGATTTTAGATGAATCATTTATCCCGTGTGGAAGAAAATAATTTTGAGAAGTGCTAGCAGCATCATTTTCTCCTCCTTCCCTGGTAAGTTGTTTGGGTCATTAGCATCCATACTGTACTGCAGTGGTCAAAGTCAATATACTGGGATACTGAAGGAGAAGCCACTCAGACTCTTCACCGTCACAGACTGTTTTTCTGGACATGAACTGCTCCCTGGTAGCACTCACCGTTGATCAGGACCTGAATAAAAAGAGGCTTTGACACCTATTGCAGGAGAAACTACATAGGCACAGGGTGAACCAGCAGAAAAGGAAAGCTGCTGTCAGCACACATCAAATACCATGAAATTAAATTAAAGCTGCAAAGAACTGCAGCATTATTTTGCTTTCCCTTTTGATTTCATTAATCTGTGCAGCCGTAGCCTCACTCCTCATTCCCCTTTACGTGCAGTAAGTCACAGTCAGCTTACCCTGCTCATCAACGGGCTGGGAGGGGGGAGCTTCTCACCCATTGCCTGCCAGCCCAAGCTCCCAGATTTACCACAAATTCACTCAGGAGCCTGGCAATCAAGGGCAAAGAAAGTTTTTTCTCATTTGATAGCAACAGCTGATTTTTGCTGCCACTTACATTAAAATGGGGGTGATAGTGCTCTGCCTTAACAAGCAATGCTCTAACATTAAGATTGTGGTACTTAGATACAAAAAAAAATCCCCCAAGTGGCTTTCAGAAATGACCGAGATGTAGCACGAATCTTTTCATAACTGTTCTCACACAACAAAAAGGCCAGTACAAGTGGAAGACTGGCCCAATGCCACAGGAAATAAAGAAAAAAAAATGCCAGCCATGGAAAAAAGATAAATATTAGTTTGATCAAAACTGAAAATTGAATAGAAGCAAATATCTAACTTAAGAACCTGCATTTGTTGTTGCAAAAGAAAATTAATGTACCTTCTATAGTTCTGATACCAGCTTGTAGAAGGTCTGCTTTCCATGAGAAAGGAGCTGTGCTGGCAATTTAAGAAAATACATAGTATATCTCCAGAATGCAAGACCTGTTTTCCTCAAGGCAAATCAACAGCATGTTTATAAAAACATACAAATATATCCTCAATTCTTCAGATGTTTTGCAAGTATTCTCTCACCACCTTTGTCCATGGCAGATTGATTAAGCAGAAAGGTACTCTAAACCACAAGCTCAAACCAACCATCTCCTCTCCCTCAGAGGACACTCAGAAGATGGGCAGCTCTTGAGCTGGTGAATGGGCTGGGGCCCCCACTGTGCATACAGCACTGACCCAAATCCTGACATTCCAGGATTTGTTATATGAAGATTTTAACCCCTTGACTGTTTTCAATATTTTAGGTCCTTCCTCCCTCTCAGTTTTTGCAGTTTAGCTTCTAGCACCATTCAAGTCTAAATTAAGTCACAATGCAGCAGGAGCGGTGCTGTGACAGACTGTAGAGAAAGTCAATTTCTCGTCTCGCTGACCTGACATCCCAGTTTGGTCTCTGCAGTCATGCTGTGCTACGTTCACACGCTTGCATGCAGTTCAGTGTCTGTCTATCCCAGGCCATTCGAGCACCTTCAAACCCAGGTTCCTTTCAAAGGCTCCTGCTGCATTAACTGATGCAGTCTCATTATGTTACACCTATACCCCCCTCTCTCATTTCTTTCGGCAATTTTGCATTACACCTGCCCTCTATGGTAGGTACAACCCAGGCCCTAAACTTGGACCTTGGCACAAATTCAAGGGTTGGTTCTCAGCTATTGCCAACAGTATACAAGAAACTGAAACAAGAATCATTTCTTGCTTTTTTCTTCTTTACGAATATCTGTGTTCCTATCTCCAAACATTCGACTGGTACATGATCTTCCCTCCAGGTCCAAGTCACTGTGTCACTCAGTGGACTTTATTTTTTCCCCTTCTGTAAATGCATGAGCTTACCTTGCTTTGTGAATGTTTATTAGGAAAACACATTGGCCTTTATTTATCTTTTCCTTTGCTTGATAGATTTTAGCAGTTAAAACAAAAGCATGGATATCTCCCTTTCTGACCCTTTACTCTTCAGCCCTCTATTGATCTTTAAGAGGAACATGGAAATGTCCTGCTTTTTCACCACCAAAGCTTCTGAGAATAAAAAACAAACCCTAGCAAATGTCATTTAGACTTCACTTTCAACTTTCTCCTCATCTATTTTATATCTTTCAGGGGGAGTTTCAGAAAGTCAGAATATAAAAGGAAAGAACATAAAATTAAGAAGTCAGGTACTAGCTATAGCCAAAGCTGAGCTGGGAAAGAGGCCACAGCCACAGCCCCATGGTCCTGCTGATTCAGCCACACTTACATCAGGTCAAACTTGGTCTTATTTCCACCCTACCCTGACCTCAGGGCAGATCCTCTCTTGAGCACCCTAGATTGCTAGTCTTTCCCCTCTTCCTGTGCTCGTTGCTGCCACGCTAGTCCCCCCCCATCCAGAACTTATCAAATGCACCTGTGAGGACAGGCTTGAAAGAAAAACAGGTGAAGCAGCACATTTAGAGAGAAGGTAATGGGGCAGCAGCATGCAGAAAGGAGGAAAAAAGAAGCAGATTGAGGTGAGGCATCTCAGTGGCACATGTGGTTCCAAAGCGATGTGAAACTGCTGCCCCAGTTGAAATGGCTAGGTCAGTACAAACCACTGGTCTGACAAAGACAAGATTTATCTACAGGCAAGTGGACGGACAGAGACTCACACAAAGTCTCCAGCAGCAGGTGTGCAGGGCAGGAAACAGGGCAGTGGGATAACTGTTCAGAAGTGGTAACATTTTCCACCAGAACAAGCCCAGAGACAGAGACAGGCACCTACCTTGAGAAGTGTGAGAGGTTAAGAATCTTAAGAGCTTAAGCCAGACTTTGAATGCTTCAACTTTGACACCTTAAGTAGATGGCCTGATACTACAGGCACTGAAAATTCACAGCTTCACCAGAAGACACACAGGCTTTTTTAGGTTCATCTTGTCCATTCAGTCTTGGTTTGAAGAGTCTGGGATGCACAAACTGCATCTATCACTATCATATAACTGCCCATGAGACAGAGCACTGAACACACAGCTGTTGGCTGTGCTGATGCCACCAAGCCATCTTGGCCACATGCAGTTGTATGCCTAAATCATAACTTTCTGGGCAATTTTTTCCCCCTCCATTTTGTGTTCAAAGCAGGCAGGTAAGAACACTGAATTCCCCACAGTTCCTGCTTTTCAGCAAACCAGAGACTGGGGAGAATACTTATCAACACCCTGAAAAATCACAGAATTGGGGAATTGTCAGAGTTGGAAGGGACCTCTAGAGATCATCTAGTCCAACTCCCCTGACAAAGCAGGATTGCCCAGACCACATTACTCAGAACTGCATCCAGGTGGGTCTTGAAGGTCTCCAGAGAAGGGACTCCACACCCTCCCTGGACAGCCTGTTCCAGTGCTCTGTATCCCTCACCGTAAAGTTTTTCCTCATATTTGAATGAAACTTTCTATGTTCCAGCTTGTGCCCATTGCTCCTCATCCTGTCACTGGGAACCACTGAAGAGAGTCTGGCTCCATCCTCCTTCAACCCACTCTTCAGATACTTAAAGCAGTAGGAAACTTCAAACAGTCTCCAAGAAAGCAGGTAAATTTCCACACTACTTGCTGTCTGTCCTAGACTTAAACAGATACCACATCAGAAACCAAAAAAAGTGGGCACAACTGTGGAGCTGGGTAGTAGCTACATCGTAGCTCTGTAGTTAATAAGGCCAAATGGCATCACTTAATTCTGTTGGCATCAATGTGACATTCCAGGCAACACGACTTCAGCAACATCAATGTCTATTACTTGGGTAGGCATTTAACATAGCTTAATTAAACCCTATCTATAGCCAACAGTAACACTAGTAAGAGGAATCGATAGCATAAATAGTGCTGTTTGCACAAATCCCCCTTCTCAAGTCCTCCACCTCCTCCCCTGCAACACTCATTTTGAACACTGATACATTCGCAAGAAGTATTTTTATTTTTATGCAGGCCCTAATGCAAAATGAAGCAACCAAATCAGGAAAAAACACAAAAGGCATTTGGGGTCATGCCTGAGCTGGAGAAAGAGATAAAGGAGCAGGTGTGTGCTCAGAGGGAGAGAGGCAGAGGAGCTCTTATAAGGCAGAATGATGTGAGAGGGACTCCAGAAGGGACAGGCTAGACGCAGAGCCTGTAAGAGGCTAGGAAAGCTCCTGCACACATTCACAGCCACCTTGATCATCAAATGCAGAACAGATCTGGCATGTGTAATGTGTGATGGGGCAAAGGGAAAGACAGACATTTGGAGCAGCTGTTGGGACTCCCCGAGTCAGAGGGTGATAGCCACAAGGGATAAGACATGTGGAAAAGGTTTAGGAACAGTGCCCTACACTGCTGGGCCAGGTTGGGTTACAGAGCACGGTTCATCCCATCAAAGTGGGAACATATGGAGGAACATAGATGATCAGTTCTTGTTGGTTCTTCCCAAGCAGCTTTACAGCTTTTTCCTTTCCACCTTAGAGAACTGCCTCTACTCCTACTGAAGGAAAAGTAACAGCTAATTTGAGAACTGGGCTTGATGGGCCAAGTTCTCCTACTGTGAATGGGTATGAGCCCACCAGCTTCTTTGCCAGAGTACTTGCTGAGAATTTGGGCCACACTGTCCTCGGAGAGAAAAAGCAGCACCATGCACTCCCCAAAGAGCCTCCTCAAAAATTAAGGCCTGAGGACTTAGGACTGACAGCTTAGAAGACATTCCAGCTAAAACTACCCCAGTTCTAAGTCAATCGCCTTCATCCAGGATAGCAACACAACTTTTGCAACCTACTGAACCCACAGCCCCATGCACACTTCTGATGATGCACACTTCCTCCCTGAATTATGTTCACCAAGGGTCAGGGAATAAAGAAAGCAAAAGCCTTCAGCTTGGCAAAAAGTTCTAGTCCAGCAACTACCCATTCACCGACAAGTCCCAGACCATGACCAATTGGATAGAGCTTATCACTACAGTACTCCACAATCAACAGATCTTGTGACCCCTGACTTTTTCTGAAACCACACCACAGTCTCTGAACCCCTTCCAGCTCAGCACATACAAAAGCTCTTCCTCTCGAAACCAAGCCAATCTTTTTCCCATTTCTTCAGCTTATGTATTTTCATAAAAATTTTGCTGTTCCAAAATACCCTTGCACCTTTGCCTACAAAACCATCCTTACCTAATCTCTGCAAAAATATCTGAAAATCCTGTTAAGTCTTTTGGAATACAGACTTTTACTGAAACAAACCAGAAGTATCTTAATTCTCCAAGAGCATCCAATATTTACATTGGAATTGTTTCAAGATAGGGAATGGCCATTTTTGGCAATACATAAAGCTATCATGCTGCAGATACCAACAAATGATCATACTGTCTGTATGTATGATGAGGGAAACGTTATCAGGGCGAGTACACTCTTTCAATGGCTCAAGTTTATTAACACACAGCTAGATTTGGCTTCTCAATGGCTGCTCAGTCTAAACAGACTGAAAGAATAAAAACCTCTGGTATTCCCCTACTGTAGATGACTATTCAGTACACAGAATAGTCATTTCACTCTTCCACTGAGGAGTTAAGACCTTAAGGAGTGTTTCAGTGCAAAATCCAAGTATATCTGAATTAATCTAAGTTTTTCTTAAGCACGGTTTCTCTCATAGAGCCTGGCATCTCTCACCAGAATCTTCCCAAAATACATTTTCAAAGAAACCTTTGAAACTGTCCCCTGCCACAATAACTCAATCTCCTTTTTGGTCTCTTGTGTTAGAATCAACATTTGAAGTAGGGGTCATGTTCCACCCACAGATGGAAGGGGAAGAAAGTATCTTCTCCAGACACCACTCAGCTGCCTGAAAACCCAAAATTAATGAGCTGAGCATTCAGATTGCAGGAAAGGAATTCCCTACATTTTTTAAATATGCTACTTTCCCATCAAATTTTTGCTCTTTTTTCTCCCCCAACAATGACTGAGGAAGCAGGAAAGGGAATAAGGTTGGTCCTTTTCCACTTAGACTCCTGGAGCTGGTAGGATCAAAAGACTTACTGTAACTTACAGGAATGTGTAACCAGCATTAGTGTTAAGGAAAAAGATGGAGACCTAGATTTTCTTCAGAAGTCAGACTTTATACCTTATTTGGTGTACATTCATGTCTCGCATTCCAAATAAATCCAATGTGAGAAAATTGCTTATTCACTCTGCAAATAACCAAGTCGAAGCTCAGTTTGAAGGTAAGTTATGCATTGTTTCTGGCCTGATAGAATATGCAATCAAGCCAAATAGCGTGAAGTTTAAAAACCATTAAACTAAGCATAAACACTTTTAGTTGTGTTTTCAAACACTGTAGTTACTGTTTGATTGAAGTTTCCTTTCTGCCCCTGCTAGCAAACAAGCACTGCAGTTCTGTCTAACACAGTTTCAAAGCAAAGTGTTAGTGATTGCCCAGTGAAAAATGTACTTGAGTTTTATCAGCCTCTAATCTCCCTCCTGAAAAGTTATCTTTGAAAAGAACTGAGAAAATAGTGTGGCTCTTAATGCAAGCTTAGCAAAAGTTTTAAACCTACTTGAAACACACAAACAAAAGATGTGTGAAGAATTAAAAAAAAAAAACAACACACCAGCATTTCAGACCTGGTTACCAGTTTTCTGAATCAGCATGTCAAATCCCTGCAGAGAGGACAGTACTTCAGATTTTGATACATGTGTATCATCAATGGATTAAATGCCACTGGTGATTTTCACACAGGGATTAGTTGTAGTTACATTCTGCTTTCCTCCTAACTGCTAAAATTTGCACTTTCCAGACTGCCTGGTGGCCTATGTTAAGAGCACACTGCCACCAGACTTCTCCTTTCTTCTAACAGAAAGTGACAAAAGAAAGGCAACACTGTCTAGCTTTTATGACTGCTTACTGTGCCCCTCTGTAAATGCTGACTTTCAAAAACTTTAACCTGCCAGCCACAGTTCGGAGCAAAGTTTACCCCAGCACAGCTTCAGTAGTAGAAAAATCTGTGTTATAAATAAGTATTTGCAGAAGTCTGAGCAAACACGGCACCTGTTCCTCAGTTCCTAAAGCTGCTTCACAGTGATTCTGTAAGACCTCTGACTAGGTCTGTGTGATGCCCCAAGCTCTTGCTTCCAAGTCTTCCTTAAAATATCACTAGTGTCCAAATCCGTCCTGAATACAGGCCCCCAACATTATCAAGGAGGAACTTAGGGGAGAAAAAAAAAAAAAACAAAAAAACACCAAACCAAAACTACACAACAAAAGGGGGGACAAGGCGGGGAGGAAGAAAGGCAGAAGAGGATTAAATAACTATTCCTATTTACTAGGGGTGTTCCTTCAGACCACAGAACTACAGATCTGAAGAGAAGTACTTTCTGAGTAGCAGCTAGGAAGCTAAACTATGCAAGCAAGCTGGAATAATAAATGTGTAATCTAAAACCAAACAAAACACAAAAAAGTCATTAATCCTATTTTCTGCTAATAATTAGCCATTTCAGGTTTTTTCCCCCAGAAATGGGGGATGAGACCCTGCAGTACTTGCCAGCTTTGTGAAGATCAAGAAGCTTCAGAGCCTAGGCAAAGCCAGAAGATGCTCCAAGGGAAACCTGAACTATCTGATGTCCATCACTCACTTGCATGTATCTGCTAAAAAAACACCTCCCAAATTTATTCACCCTTGCAACACTGCCAGCAGCTCAGGAGGTTCTTCCTCGCTCCTGTTCTGACAGTGTTAAATATTTAAAACAGATTTTAAATAGCAAGACAATGTAAATTACTTTCTTCTCTCTTCCAACACCTTCCCCTGAACGATGCCCGCTGTTAGCTCAGCAGTATGGCTGTTAGAATGGCACAGGTTTGCTGGCACTTATGCATTCAATATTGCAGGTGTTGGAAAGAGAAATCCACAGTCCCTCAAGAGAAGGCTAAAACACAGGCTGACGTCAAAATGGACCTTGATGCTCTGTTCCACCTGCCAGCAGCTCTCGGAGGAAGTGTTATTCATAGCTCGTATTTGTTCCCATCTCATTGCTCTGGGGCAGAGAATACAGTCTCTTGGGTCAACATTAATAGAGTCTTATCCCACAGCAGAGGCAGCTGGCCTGCACGCCCTGGCTTTGCCAGACCACTTAGGGAGCCCTGCATGCTGAGCTGTGGCAAGTGGAAGAAAACAGGGCTACAAGTCTGCTCTGCTTGAGCAAATCAAGCCAATCTTCATGCTAATGTCAAGTTGTCGTTACAGCACTTCTGGGAAGAGAGTCTGATCCCCACATGTACAGGTAGACAGCCAGGACTGTAAGACAATCCGTGCAAAGTTGCAGAACTCACACAGAGGGCAGCTCAGGTATCTGGTCACCAACACAACAGCAGCAAAAAATAGCCACTCGAGTACCTGTCAACCTAGGATACACTCTCATCACTCCAAAATTTCTAAAACCAGAGCTTTTTGTACCAAGCAATAGGGTCTTGTGTCTCTGTCCAAAGAGTCAGGAACAAAGGAAAACTTCCATTATTCCCAAAGACCCCAGTCCGGGCAGATGCTGAACACCTCAGGCTGCACACAGCTTTCCAGAATGGCTTGGCTGTGAGATTCTACGTAGAAGAAATCTGTCTCCAACACCCAGACAGAGGGGCACCTTCAACAGGGCACTGTAAGCACCCTGCCAATCAAACCATTCCATGGGCAAGGAAACATGTGGAGCCTGGTTTCTTATTTCACCTCCTCCCTGCCCCATGCAGATTATCTGATACCCAGTAATACAGTCTGAGCTCATACTGGAATCATCTGTCTGTATGTTAGGGGCATTAATCCAAATGTCCCTCCTCAATCTAGTGCCTTCCAGCAACTGTTAGGGGCACACAGTACCTTTGAGTATTTACCCACCACCTAAGTCCTGCCTTCTTGAAAAAGCAAGCTAGGAGAAAAAGAAACCCTTTCCTTGTCTTCTAGGGAGTTCTCCAAGGAAAAAAAAAAAAAAAGTTTCATGCCAGATCAGCAAGAGAACAACTCCTATAGCTCTTCAGGTGTTTTGTATTTCACTAGGATAGTTTGGTGGCCAAGTCAAACAAACACAGAAGCTTTGAAGATACAGTAGGATCCCAAAGGAAAGCCAATAAGGAACTTCCCTCCTCCTGAGCTGGTAGATGTGATACTTCTCAATAAGAGAGCTTTCCGCATCCACCATTTTTCATATAAAGCCTCCCTCCTCACCTGCAGGTGAGACAGCCTCTGACAGCTGCATCCTGAAAACAGCTGTACTTAAATTTGATTTAAGATTCTCAGGTCCTGTTCATTGGTGTAGACTCCCACATGCTTCAACAGGGCTGAAACTTCCCTCCAGGTGCTCTCACCTGCCACACTCCACCTATGGGAACATGTCTTATCAAGGGGGGGGGGAAAGTCTTATAAGAGCAAACACAGAATGCAAGCCACACCTTCTGCAAACCCTTTTCCACCCAAATCACAGCCCCCTCATGTACACCAAGGGATTTCAAGTGGAAAGAAACAAAGCCTTATGTTCTGGGAAAGGAAAAGATCCTTTCTGGACACAGCTTGTGCTGCTACAATCCTTACATGAGGCAAACTGGAAAAAGCATTGGGACATCAGGTCACAGCAGCCTGCCAAAAGCAGTCCTCCAGCTTCCTCTCCAGAGTCCAAGTCCTTGGTTATTTCTCCTTGCTGAGCTGCAAATTCTTTAGGAAAGCCTTTGGTTTACTGGCATATAAATCTTTTTTATGCATCAGCAAGCCTGGCTACCAACAACTATGGTCATACTGGCCCTTTGATACCAGGAATACAGCCCAGCTTCCTCAGACTTTGCAGCCAGAGGAGAACAGAACTTTGCTCTGCCAGAAGCTTTACTCAGGGAAACCCTGAAAACATAGATGTGGGTAAACATTGGTGAGATTAAGTCAACACCAGAAAGCAGAAATGACATCTTATGGCAACAAAGCAAGTCAGTGGAAGTGTCTATGACCTGAACGACACCCTCCAATGTGAAGGAGTTTGGATGTCCAAACTGAACTTGGACAGGTCCTGGAACAAAGCCTTCCCCTTTGATTGGGGACAGAGAGGGAGAAAAGGGGATGCCTTGGTTTGTTGGTACCTCAGAGTAAAAACATGGAAAAAAAAAAAAAAAAAAAAAAAAGGA
>VZTM01026497.1:137453-188663 GCA_013400555.1 Jacana jacana
TGGGGAAAAGCTGGGAAGCATCACAAGGAGGGAGGTGGGATGAAGGGAGAGGTGCCTGGTGAAAAGGAACCGTGCTCGTCGCTAACACCTAAAAACAGCTGAGCGAGGAATATCACTTAATGAAGCTGGCTATATCGGGCTTCGTTAGTAATCACCATCACGGAGGGTTGTGCAGTAGAAAGTGATTCATCTGAGGCGGGTGATCTCCCTTTCATTCTGCAGCAAAAGATCATCCGTACTTGTTCTAGGAATGTTGGTAGCACTCATTGCTATCCCTGGCTTTCCATCCTCCTAAATTTATCCAACAAAGGTACTTTTCAAATTATTCCTGGATCTTTACAAAGACAAAGTGAGAAATTTACATTGGGGGGGGGGGCATCTGTTAGTGAATCAGACCCCTGATTTCATCCTTTACTGCACCAACCCATTATGGGACCCAGGTAAATACCTTCATCTCTGCCCTGTCTCTTGGAAAACTGGAATAACCAATTGACCAGCTTGTCTCACAGGAATCATAGAACCATTCAGGTTGGAAGAGACCCTTGGGATCATTAACCATCAGCCCTACACCATATACCTAAGTTCTCCCCTGCGCCATATCCCTCATCACCACATCTAAATGACTTAAACACATTCAGGGATGGCAACTCAACCACCTCCCTGGGCAGCCAATTCCAGTGCCTGACCACTCTTTCTGTGAAGAATTCTTTGCTATTGTTCAGCCTAATCCTACCCTGCTGCAGGTCGCAGCCATTCCCTCTCGTTCTATCGCTAATTATCTTTGAGAAGAGACCAGCACCAACCTCTCTACAATGTCCTTTCAAGAAGTTGTAGAGAGCAATGAGCTCTCCCCTCAGCCTCCTCTTCCTCAGACTAAACAGTCCCAGCTCCTTCAATCGTTCCTCATAAGATTTATTCTCCAGGCCTTTCACCAGCTTCGATGCCCTCCTCTGCACTCGCTCCATTACCTCGAGATCTCTCGTTGAAGTGTTGAAGTGATGATGCACCAGGAAACTATGGCACCTCAACATCTGAGTGGGTAATTAGTTAATGCTTGTACAGAACTCTCAATGTGCTGTGATAGCAACTTTTTACATGATTTTTGGATTTGCACAAGAATTTGGATTCAGCATGGCTGCACATGGCAGCTGTTCCAGTTAGGGAGTGATGGTGACAGTGGAGTGGGGAACTTTGTGTGTCCCCAATGCAGAAGACATTGCAGTGACAAAGCATTTACCAGTAGAAAACCAACCATGACTGCACAGAGCGCTTTATAGGCCTAGCTTACCACGAATTCCTGCTGACTTATTTTGTATGGTAGCATTTAGCTGTAAATCAACTGCTTTTTGGTGTTGTTGCTCCTGGCCCAAGTATCCACCCTGCTCCTTGCCTGCCTTTGTCCCCTTTCAGTGATGCTAAATCTCCTGACTGACTTGTAGTCAGGCCACCACTTTCATCTCAACAGGGCTTCAGTCCTGCTTTGCTAGACCTACTGTGCAAATACCTTTCATGAACTTTTACTCCTTTACAAGATAGGACAAAGTTCACCTTCCTGGAATACAGGAAGCCACCTCAGTGCTATTATTCATATCCTAATACCGAGCCCCAGAGCTTCCATCAGTCCCACATGCTGGGGCTCGGTCAGATGGGGCAAAAGCTTCCTGCCCAACCTGCTTCTGCACACTCATCTTTGGGGGAGCTTACATCTGCTCTGTGCACACAGTACTCAGTACAGTGACAACCAACGTTCTGCAGACAATTTAGATATTTAAGGAATTTGTATTTGCCTTGGTTGAAGATGGAGACTTGCATCCCTTACACCTATCTTAATTAAGAGATGGTACCAAAACCTACCTGTGTTCCAAGATGATTTCACACAGTCTTTACTTTGCTAGATGAAGACTGTTATCTGCAGAAGAGGGAGTGTAGCACTCACTATCGCGATCTAAAGCGACAGAAAAATGTTGAAGGTGATTCCCTGAGAGAGCTAAGCCAGATTTTCCATCCTCTATTTTATTTATCATTTCTCATTTCTGTTTCAGAACTATTTCTCTTCATTCAGAACTCAGAATAAAAACAACTGTCTTGCCAGAGCCCTTGGAAACTGTGGGCAGGGAAGGTGTCAACACCTCTTTGTGAGGCTGCATGAGATGATTGTCTCTGCATTTCTTGCCTGTTATGACAGTGGGTTGTGGGTTAACAACAAAATTCCTCATTCAGAAACCTGTTTAAATCCATGCTGTGCTTCAATTATGTTAGTAGACACACTATTCCTATTTAGCAAAATATTTGTGCATGTGCCTCAGTTGTATATGAGGAAAGTGGAGTGATACAAAACGCTCAGACTCAAGTGTGTGTATATCTGTGATGCCACACTGTATTGCAAACTGCAATTGTATTCAATTCCTTTCTGGCTTTACATTTAGCATTCATATTTCTGTGTGCTTTTCTGTAGATACACAACTGTGTACTTGTCCCATTATTTCAGCCTTACTAGGTATTACATTTCTTCTTCAGTATCATATATATTTTTCACCATCTCACTGCTCAGTATGATCTGGAAACGTGATCAATGTCCCATTTTCTTTGTCCCTAACTCCCCATATCTTCTTAGTTAGCTTTAAGAGTGAGAGACATGTGGTTAAACATTTGTAGCATCATGTTTAAAAGAGCAGATGTTTCAGGGTCAGAACACATTCCTCTCCATCCTACCTCATATATTTGCTTCTCCTGCTTAGGTCTTTTCTTCAGTGAAACTGGTTTTGAAGGGATTTTTGTCTGATTACATCCTTTCAAGGGAAAAGCAAATGACTGTGGCACATGAGCTGAAAAGAGAGTCCATGGCAAACATCAGACAATTGTGAAACAGAAGTGATGAGACACACACGTTCGCCACAATGAAAAATGATGACAAACCCTGTACATTTTAACAGCTGGGATTAACAGCAGGCATCCACCTCTCAGCATGAGTCATTTCCCAGTTATTTCTGTGCTTGATTGGATCAGCACCAAAGCTGCAAAGCATTTGTGGGGCTCCAGGTGTGTCGCAAAAGGCATTCCCCTAATATGACCCAGTGAACATCACATACCATGGGTGGCTACGCATTTGAATGAACGTATAAGCCCCTTTAGCCAGGTGATATATGCTGAAGGCTGCTGCTTTGTGGAGAGGAGAGGTTTGAGCCTTACACCTATCCACCAGTTGTTCTGATCTCAAGCTTACAGTTTTTTACAATCTTGTAAATATAGATAATTACCTATGTCAACAGGACTGCACATAGTAAGAAACATACAGGCTGGCAACTTAATGCCTGTATTCAATTGTGCTTTATGTCATTGTGAGACAGAGCTATCTAACCTATTAGAAGCCGTTAATGACAGATTCTGCACAACTGGAGTAAACAGAAATATAACTTGGTGTTTATATCCATTTCCTGCAGTGAGATTCATTAGGTCCAATATGTGCGTGGTCGTGTCATTTATTGTAACACTAGACTCTAGGACACTTCATTTCACCTAACTGTAACCCGCTATCTAGCTTCGGTTAAGCTGAGTCACCTAGGCTCCTTTTATAGGCCAAAGAGATAAATCGGTACCTCCAAAGGATGTTAAAAGGTAAAACAGCTTCTAGAAACGTCTCCCTTTCCCCTTAGTTACAGAGAAAGATTAGATGAATCACTTGAAGAGCTAAAGATAAGAGAACCAGGTGCCTTATGAAGCCCACCTGTAGTCCATCTCCGTGGTGACAGCATGATTCACTCACACAGTTCATAGGGAAGAAGCAAGTCTGTGGAACACAAGAGCACAAATGCGTGTGTTTAGCAAGTACCTACCATTGCTTTTTTAGTGCTTTCTGACTAGATTAATACCCTAGTCAATAATGCCAATGTTAGGTCTCAGTCCCATAACTGCATTTCACTTCTCAGTTGTCTCATTAAAGAGAGATGAACTGCTCACCTGTTTACAATTAAGCACATGCTTAAGTGCTTGCTGCGCTGGAATCTATTACTTGGTAGCTTAGACACAATTTATTCCCTTCATTGCACAAATTGTTGTAACATCTCCACTTTTTAAAATTATTATTCCTGTTTTGCCAAGTTTGTCCATCTGGGAACAGGATGTTTTCTTCATGGTTCCTAATTTAAATTGGTATAAAATTTTATTTTTTAAAGAGTAATTTCAGCTATTAGCATATCTTTATTTTTTCTGACTGGGAGCTTTTAATTGTAACTGGTGTTTTTAAAGCTACAAGTTAATCAAAAGTATCTGCTTCCCTACCACTGGTGGCAAAAACTTTCATGTATAATCCAATTCATTTAAATAAAATAACTTGAAAATTACAATAGCAGTGATTCTACCATTCATGGAACTAGAAGTATAGATTGTCTTTTCCCGTCATTAAGGTGATTAGAACTCAGTACAACTGATTTTTGTTTCTTTTCAGCAAAGAGTTCTAATTTCAAGTTTATAATTACTGGAGGCTTTAAAATATTTATTAGCTCTCCATTGGTTAAAGATGTTTATGGTAAATATATCATTACTGAATTCTTAAAATGTTTATAGTCATAGCAAACAATATTTTTTTTCAATAAATTATTCTAAGACCTCTAAAGCCCTTCTCCTCAAGTACTAATACCGTGCAAGATGGTCTATTTCAGTCATGATTTCTTGTTTGTATTCAAAGCTGGGGTTCGTTAAACAACCCCAAAGCCTCTGGTTGTTGGGATCCACAGTCTTGTTCCGGCTCTAACTCCAGCCATAACACCGCGGGTCAGTGGGCCTCACTAATTGCCAGCACCACTCCCTTGCTTTAGTGATGTCAGTTGAAGGATTCATTTAAAACAGCAAATCCAACACCTCGAAAACAACAAATTACATCAAGTCTATTATGTAGCAAAATCTAATCAAGTTCTGACTCGAATCTTGCTTGCCTTAAACAGCCTGCTCGCTTTTTCCTTCCCGAGGCAGATCATGCATTCTTCTGGGACAAGGTTCAGGAAGAGCTTGCAAGGGTGACCTCTATCTCTCCTTTTAACCCGATAACATTATCAAGGGTAAATCCAGACACCAGTTTCACCATTCCCTAGTTTGCCTTGGCATTCCTTCCTAACTGACTGTATTTTCATGCAAACTCTCCTTTTGTTCTCCCACAGAAAGGTGCTAGGAAGGATTAGGAAGTTCCTGCCGGGGGAAAAAAACAATAGGTAAAACCGAGCTCGTTATGTGTTCTGTTCCTTAAAACAACAGCAAGACAAGACGAAACACTTTGTTTAGAAATAGTGTCTAGAAGGTGTTATCTCCCACACCTTGCAAACTCACAATTTCTGTTGGATCTCTTCACTATCTTGTTATGAAGAACAGTAGATGATATCTAACTGACTCTTCTCACACACACAAAAATACCTAATACTGTAGCACAGCGACGGCTCCAAAGCTGAGGGCTTTGCCAGTCTTGTTCAGGAAGACTCACTCACTCAGAAAGGGGGAGAGGCAGGAAATAAAATGGCATTAAAACTGTGTCTCATATCTCCCTCAAGACTGCCCCTTGTTTGCAACCTTGCTTAAATTCCTGACAATTATGTGATGTTCATGGTATATCTTACTGGGACCTTAAACTTTGGCAGATTTTTCACTGAATTTCAAAATTCTGATGAAATTTCTTTTCCACCCATGTGCCATTTTGGATGCTTGATTCTGCTACCTGTATCTATTTTCTGTTCTCTGCCTGTGGGGTTTTGGCCACCAAAACCTCATCTTAGGCTCTGAATTTATAACAGATAAGTTACCCTTCCCTAATAAATGAAGTGAGTAAAGAACGGGAAGGGTCTGTAAGCTCTGCACATATAGAATTCCAAGAAGCTTACCAAAATTTCTGTGTGCCCCATCATACAAGAAAAGGAGGGATTTGGCACATATAACAATACCATATCTACAGCACAAAACATCAGTGAGATCCAAAAAATATTTTCTATAGAATATACCTCCACAAGGTTTCACACTGGTGATAACCGTACCAGGTAGATTTATGTCATGGTAACAGTTGTTCCAGTTCCAGTTTCTTCCCCCTTGCTTCCCTTTACTGATATCCTCATTTCACTTCCTTGGTAACAAAATTGAGTGAGTCATTCACTAAACATTATTTAAAGAGCACTCAAAAGGTTGTGGTCAATGGCTCAATGTCCAAGTGGTGGCCAGTAACGAGTAGCATTCCTCAGGGGTCAGTACTGGGACCAGTGCTATTTAACGTCTTTGTCAGAGACAGACATGGACAGTGGGATAGAGTGCACCCTCAGCAAGTTTGCTGATGACACCAAGCTCGGTGGTTCAGTGGACACACTGGAGTGAAGGGATGCCATCCAGAGGGACCTGGGCAGGCTTGAGAGGTGGGCTAGTGCAAAATGCATGAAGTTCAACCAAGCCAAGTGCAGGGTCCTGCACCTGGGATGTGGCAATCCCAAGCACAAATACGGGTTGGGCAGAGAATGGCTAGAGAGCAGGCCTGAGGAGAAGGAGTTTGGATTGATGGTGGATGAGAATCTCAACAAGAGCCAGCAGTGCTCACTGGCAGCCCAGAAAGCCAACCGCATCCTGGACTGCATCAAAAGAAGCATGGCCAGCAGGTCACAGGAGAAGATTCTATACCTCTACGCTGTGCTCGTGAGACCCTGCCTGGAGTACTGTGTCCAGCTCTGGAGTTCTCAACATAGAAAGGACATGGAACTGTTGGAATGGGTCCAGCAGAGGGCCATGAAGATGATCAGAGGGTTGGAGCACCTCTGCTATGAAGACAGGCTGAGAGAGCTGGCGTTGTTCAGTCTGAAGAGAAGACTCTGGGGAGACCTTGTAGCAGCCTTCCAGCCTACAGGAGAGCTGGGGATTGACTCTTTGTCAGGAAATGTAGTGACAGGACAAGGGGTAACAGCTTTAAATTGGAAGATGGAAGGTTCAGATTAGATACAAGAAAGTAATTGTTTACTATGAGGGTGGTGAGGCACTGGAACACGTTGCCCAGGGAGGCTGTGGATGCCCCATCCCTGGAAGTGTTCAAGGCCAGGCTGGATGGGGCTTTGAGCAACCTGGTCCAGTGGGAGGTATCCCTGTCCATGGCAGGGGGGTTAGAACTCAATGATCTTTAAGGTCCCTTCCAACTCTAACCATCCTATGACTCTATGTTTCTGTGGTTTCACCTTCATTTACTGTGAACTCACTATCACTTCAGATTTGTTTAGTTTTCAAAATCATGCAACTCTTTGCTTTTGGCATTTGGGGTCTGATTGTTCAGCAAACGACAGTAACTTTGCGGTTGGGACTAGTGCAATTTCCTGCATGTATTCAATACGGCATTACTGTACAACCTGTTCTGATTAATAGTTACCAACATTTATAACAGTGTTTTCCTAGTTCTAGACCACGACTGAACTCCAGAAAATACAATGCAGACATATGCAAAGATATGATTCTTACCAGTGACAAATCAGCCATTCCCACCAGCTTGGCTTTATCAACTCTGTTAAAGACTTTCATAAAGATTCAGTGAAAAGCAGTGAAGACCTCAAAAGAATTAAAGATCTACAGTAGGTGATTTGAAAGTTAACTGTACATCTTTACAATAAAATACTCTCAGAGTCACTAGTTTTATTAAAGGTAAATCAATACAAAAGTTTGCATTTCTATTAAAAAAATCTGATCTAGGAAACCAATGCTTCTGGATATTATTGGAACTTTAAGGAATTTTTCACACTATTCATGTGCTATCATTATTCTTGATACTGCTACATGGTACACACAGAAGGATTAATTTCTAGTGGAAAGAAAAGAAAATATACAAGAGAATTAAAGTAGCTGTTCACTGTATGTAAGCCTTCATGCATTGGAATAATTTCTATTACCTAGGTGCTAGCTGCATCATTCAAATAGTCCACCTTAAAAATAATCTGGGTCTATGCATTGTGATTAGAAATCCAGGGATGAAGTGTAAATCATTCTGAAGGAAAAGAGCAGCCAACCCCATCAAAATGGCTTTTTAATGTGAACAGCTCTTTGCTATTCCAACCTGGATTTTAAACTAAATTCTCAATACTGTGCTCAATTGCTGCAGATACTTAGCTGTTTTCAGCTTTGGTAAATTGCCACTTTTCTTTTATTCGTAGACAAATACTTGATCAATGATTGACAATGGAATACTACCGAGACGTAGGATTATGGGTCATCTCGTTGCAGTTGTTATATCTCTCTTCACGGATTATGTGACATTTTTACATGTTATTCAGTGCTCTGACATCTTGAAGCGTTCCTGGCAAATTTAGCAAAAAGCATTTACTGAGTCTAAAAGTAAGCTTCCTTGATGGTTGAATGAGTCACAGCCTTGTGTACACAGATATCAGGGTTATCAGCATGCTAGAAGGAAGAAACATAAATGTCAAGCTGAAATGTCTGGTTTGTTTCTCAAACTCCATTTGGAAACAAGGCAACTCTACCAGATAAACCAACAAAACATCTCAAATTGTGAAACTTTTTCTTAACATGTCACTGTACAAGCAATGGAACTGCACGCTATTTCTACTACTTTGAAAGCCAAAGAACAAGTCTGGAAATGTTGCAGTATCTCAACGACTTTACTAGGTAAATTTTGCAATACAGGATGTTATCTCAAACCCCCACCTTTTGGAATCACATGAATAGATTTCCAAACAGAAAGAAAACTTTAAAACCCGAATCCAAAAAACTCAAAACCAAAGAAGAGAGAATTAAGCCACTGCCTCAAAGTTTTTGTTTATTTTAGGTAATTCATGGTCATTTCTTTCCCTGCATACTTTGGTGATAGTGACATTGAGTCATGAAGGAAGACATGAGACGTGACACTTCTCTCTTGCATATGGAGGTAAAGATAAATTTAGTTTCTATATTGCAAAAATATGTTGCTTGGAAAGCAAGCAGAGAACCTATTCTTCCCTGCAGTGCTCCTGGTGTCATGAACAGAAGCAGAAAGCCCTTTCCCCATGTTGTTGTTCCAGCCAAAATTACTAAAACCAGACTCATAGACGGCCCTTCCTCCCCCTAAGAAGAAGGGAGAGGAAGAGGATAAGAGATTTATGAGTTTAGCATAAACTAAACTACTTTAATGAAGTATGAATACTAAAATTAAAACAGAAACAAAAGGAAGAAAAAAATGAAATAGATACAACATCTACAAAACCATATGAAGTTCCCAGGATGAGGATCAGATCACCAGCAGCATCAGGAAAAGTCCCAGACTGGACTTGGTGATTGACAGGAGCTGGATTCCAGATCTGGAGTCAGGAATGCCTGGATCAGGATCAGAGGCAGATGGACAGACAGGGTTCTCCTCAGATGTCAGACATCAAAGAAAGAGAGTTGACCCTTTGATCCCTCAGCTTTTCTACAGAGAATGATGCAGATGGGGTGGAATACCCCAGCTGGTCAATTCTGGGTCACCTGTCCTGTCTGCTCCTCCCTACAGGTGTGACCCCTCTGTGCTTTTCTGCTTCCGACCCTCCAACGGGGCAAATAACGAAATTCCCTGCCCTTGGTTGTTCCAGCAATGAGTGTAAGCAAGGGCCTCCCTGCACCATCCCTTGGTGTAACCAGGTCTCATCACTGTGAGAATGAGCAGTTTCTGAACAATGTGCTGTTAATTTCAGACTTTAGTTAGAAGATGCCCAGCTAAAAAAATTAAAACTGTAAAAGAGAAAATTGGTTCTGTTTTATCTCAAACCAGGACACCCTTTTGCACATGTGGGACACCAGTCCCTTCACTGCCTGAAATCCTTAAATGTTTTTTTCTTTCCATTTATATCTTTTGATACAGACACTTCCCATAGCCATCATGGGTACAGACCTGGCAGTTTAAAAGGAGTGAGGATCTCTTTCCTGCCTGAGAGTGACAGGGGAATGTGGTCACAATCAGCATCACCTGGTTTGATATTTGGCCAAAACTTCACAAAAGTCAGTACAGTGATGAGAACGTCATCACTGATGAGAAAGAGCAGCACAAAATGCGAAGGCGGTCTCATATCTCCAAATCCATGCAGATGTTTCACATAACTTAAGCTACTTGGTCCAAAACCAGTGCATAGTGTCAGATTACCTTCATTTAAACAGCTAATTCTGATCAAGCCAGATCAAATTTCCTGTGCACAGCCCTGGGCCAAATTTGTGAGATACACCTGAATACATCTACGTTGGAAGCTTGAGCCTCTAACACTTTAGCCAAAGGGAGAGAGTTCGACTAATTGGAAGTTTGCTGAGTATCCCAAAGACCAGTCCCTACAAGGGAAGCTTCATAGCTTGCAATGCTCACACACACATTTCAGTCTAAATAACAAACTGAAAATAACCAAAAATACCTAAGTAGAGGAACTCCACATTCCATGAAGGAAAGGCTTTGATGTTTCCATTCCTTGTCACCTTTGAGGAAACAAGGAAACCCGAATGAAAAAATGTCAAATAAATTCTTGCATGAAACTGTGAAATTTCCACCTACTGCAAGGATTCCACTCTCCTTTCTCAAAAGGACATTTTTCTACTCAGTAATTCCATCTTATGCAAAGAGAGGAATGAAAGAGAAACTGCTTATTGCAAAAATTTTATTTCAAACACCAGAAAAAATGTCTATTGTTAAAAAAGAAAAAAAAAAAGGTAAAATCATAAACTCACCTAATTTCCCCTACTTTGTCTGCATGGCTTTGCCTTTACACTGTTTTTTCCCCAGATACCATTTAGACCAGCGTTGTGATTTCAGAAACTTTGATTGTTGTACTAAAAAACCAAAAGGACAAGGGAATGAAAATCTCAGGTAGGATCTGATCTTTTCAAATCCAAAGGATTTAGTTCTTCTGTATTTTAATCCCTGGGGAAGAGACGGTTCCTCATCTACTCACGCTTCACTGAAGTCATTAGCTTACTTATACCTCTAATGCTGTTATACTACTGTGAGCAGTAGTAGACTTCATACCCACAAGCAGGTGTGAGAAGACAAGCCACTGCACACTCTAGGTACTCACATTTAGCTTCCAGAAACTGTAGCAAACAGAAACCCAAAAGGCAACAAAATAAGAGAACAATATTTTTGGTTTACATAATAACAGTCAGCTCCCCCACAGGAAGACAAAGCAAATTACCTGGATAAGAATAATCTTGCACAGCATTATCCTCTGGGTGTATATATGCTGGCAGATCTTCTGAGATCACATATTTGATAAAGGAAGACTATTCCTTCCTAGCATGCCACTTCAGGTTTACCAAGACATACATGGTAAACATTTAGCAAGGAGAGCAATGCTCTGCACTGAGACAGAGCAACAAGAAGGTACGAGTCTGTTGCAAATCCTACCAAAACTATCCCTGCTCACAGCCTCGAAACCTAGAAACCACACAATTCCTTCCTCCTGAAATTACATATTCCCATTCTATATAGGAGGCTTTTTTTTTAGGAGGCAGAGAGGAAGAAGGTTTGACCTTGCCATTAATGGAATGTTTCCTTGAGGTATTTAATTAATCATTCCACCCACAAAAACTCACAGCAAACAAGTCTTCATCATTTTATATAAATATCAGAAAAGAGATATATATATATAAAAATACAGATAATTGTTGTTTTTATGCCATATGGAATGGAACTGTGCCGTAGATGTGTTTTGATAAAGCTAATCCGATCAGCAATGCTCTTTTTTTTAAAAAAAAAAAATATTTTACAGGCTCCTGCTCATTGATATGGAAGAGTAGAGACAGTTCTTTGGACAGAACAGGAACTAGTGCCCCATTGTCTTGCACTTAGTGGTTCCCATAGGAATGTCCAGCGGATCAAGAAGAATATACTGAATGATGCTGTCTTTGATATCTGTTTCTCTTCACCTCTCGGTTATGAAGCCTTTAGTCATCAAAAACGCCAACCAGAATCAAAGAAACCAGCCAAGGAAGATACCTTCTAGTTAGCAATTCTTTACCCTTTTTGATTTGCCATCCTCCTAAAAAATACTCCATAAAAACATTAAGGTACAATACAATAGGCTTCCTTGGTTTAGTCCTTCTTTACTAACCCCTGAGAAATAAATAAAAGATTCTCATTGTTTCCTGGTCCCAAAGGTAAACATCAGTCTTCCAGTCAAATTGTCCAACTTCCAAATTGTCAAGACTTCCAAGCTTTAGATACCAAATACATCTGATACATTTGAGAGCAAATGAAGAACTGGAGGCTGGTCCAACTTGTAGCATTATCTCAAAGACATCTAAAAACCAACAAACTCTTTTCTCCTAATTTTTTCTGAGTAGTATTTCAAGTGCATAAAGTGAAGCCAAGTGGTCTAGGAAAGACTTTCTCCACGGAGATATAGCTAATACAGTGGAAAAACCTTAGTACCCTGACCTATCCCATCATCTGAGAAATAAGATTCTTGCCCACCATACATTTTTTGTAATTTAATTATACTTGAATTGTTTCTCGTGACAGAAACTCATTAATAGACCACTATTTTCTCTGCCAGTATTTTTTTTCTAGCCACATAGAAGCTTTTTTCACCCATTTTGTGTGCCCTCTCCCATAGTGTTAGGTGGTGAAATGCCAACATCAAAAAATAATTATAAATGTGCATAATACCATATTATACATCAACATAGTTGCAGTAATTACGAGTGCTACTCTTGCATTCCAATGTGCCTCAGTGTCATGTCAGATTAAAACATTAATGTCTACTATACATTCGTCAAAAGTGCCTTGTCAATCAAAATGACCCAGCAACAGAAGATGCAGAAAGCGGAATTCAACAGACCGAAACGGTTCATTGTGGGCTTGGGGCAGTGTGGCTGGAGAGCTGCCTGGCAGAAAAGGACCTGGGGGTGCTGGTCGACAAGCGGCTGAACATGAGCCAGCAGTGTGCCCAGGTGACCAAGAAGGCCAATGGCATCCTGGCTTGCATAAAGAATAGTGTGACCAGCAGAAGTAGGGAGGTGATTGTCCCCCTGTACTCAGCACTGGTGAGGCCACACCTTGAGTATTGTGATTGTGTCCAGTTCTGGGCAAATCAACACAAAAGAGATATTGAGGTGCTGGAGCAAGTACAGAGGAGGGCAACAAAGCTGGTGAGAGGCCTGGAGAATAAGGCTTATGAGGATTGATTGAGGGAGTTGGGGTTGTTTAGTTTGAGGAAGAGGAGGCTGAGGGGAGACCTCATCACTCTCTACAACTGCTTGAAAGGGCATTGTAGGGAGGTTGGTGCTGGTCTCTTCTCACGGGCACTGAGCGACAGGACAAGAGGGAATGGCTGCAAGCTGCAGCAGGGTAGGGTTAGGCTGGACATTAGGAAAAAATTTTTCACGGAGAGAGTGGTCAGTCAGTGGAATCAGCCGCCCAGGGAAGTGGTGGAGTCACCATCCCTGACTGTGTTTAAGAGTAGATTAGATGTGGTGTTGAGGGATCTGGTGTAGGGGAGAACTTGTAGAGTAGGGCTGATGGTTGGACTTAATGATCCTAAGGGTCTCTTCCAACCTAAATGATTCTATGATTCTATGATTCTAAAGTCTACAGTCTTGCAAACGTACAAAATCAGAAACATTTGCTTTGGTAGAGTAGCACAGCATTACAGAATTACACCTTTCCTGTTTCAACTTAATCTCACAGAGCCAGGAAACAGACAAACATGGCCATTCCCTGCAGGTTTAGGTGGTGGATCCACTGCATCCTGATAGGAATGGCTATCTTGGCCTCACCAAGATTGATGGCTCAGAAATCTGCAATAGCTGGCATTTTTTGTAACCACCTTTAAAGTACAAAGTAGGACAGAAGTGAGACAAATGCCTACATTTTCTCGTACTGATATCTATTTATATTGCAAAATTAAGCTGACTAGTCAGTGATTATTTCTTGGATTAATTTGGTGCTTACGCTCTGAGAGGAATTATATGTTATTTCATCCAACTTATACTGGTTGTATACTGAAAATAACTGGTGTTTCATACAGTTATCATGGTTATCATGCACTTATTATCTATGAATTTGTGACAGTAACATAAAAGAAGCATCTATAAATGTGACAGTGAAATATTAATTACCTTTTCAGTGGTATCTTAGAAGAAGCTTTTTAACCAAGCACTTCCAGATATGTGTAACTACTTCACCACTTATCTCTTTGATTCCCTAATCATTTAGCATTAATGCTTCATTTTTCCATCTGGGGTGAGACTGTCTCTGCAGTATTTAGGAATCTTCAAGCAAATTCAAGTGGTTAACCCTATCTGCAGAAAGGAGAGAGACCTTCACAAGCTGAGCTACTGAGAATAAAAGAGACTTCTCTCAATGTTTTTCTAATCTTCTCTTTGCCTACACCTGCAATTGTAAACAAAGGGAAGCACTAATTCGGTTAGAAAAACAAGCAGCAGATAACTAATCGCCAAAAGGAACCAAGCTGCTAATGTAAACACAGCTGAAATTTTATGATATTACCTAAGAAACTTATTTGAGGAAAAATTCTTAAGCGTCCTGTCTTATCAGTTTCCCTTAGACCCAGGTCAAAGATTTCTCTTCTATCAAAAGTTAGCATCTTTAATGTATATTATAGGGTTTTTACTCAATTGCATACCTTAGATTTGCATGTTACTATTTCTTTCACCCCAAAGAAACAGATTTTTTAAGACTAGGTTGTCCCATCCCTTGGAGGTGTTCAAGACCAAGCTAAATGGGACTTCGAGCAACCTAGTTTAGTGGGAGGTGTCCCTGCCCATGGCAGGGGGGTTGGAACTCAATGGTCTTTAAGGTCCCTTCCAACCTAAACCATTCTGCGATGCTGTAATTGTGGATGTGTCAATGTTGATGCATTATGTTTCTCCACGAACAGTTCCTTTAGCATGTTAGTCATGTTCTACACCTACAGCTCTTTGACATTTCCCATAATCACTTCCAAAAACCAAACAAACTAAACCCAAACATTTTTGCATGTTGGCCTGCTTTCTAATTTTAAGAACATCAACACTTGCTATTGGGCAAGACACCATATTTCTCATACCACTTGTAACAGTAATTGCTTCTGCATGGCTTGGGGGTTTTAATCTATGTCCTATACGAAATACTTTCATATGGCATCACTTTATCTCATATTTTTATACCTTTTCCAGTTTGTGTCCCAGCATGCACTTTAAACTGTCCAAATCTCCCATAAATGTTAATATTCTGATAAATGAGTAAGGTAATGTGTATCAAGGTCAGTTTGGTAATTGCCTACATGCATACCCCTGGCTCATAACAATACAGCTTTGCTTTAATATTCTTTATGGCAGGTTACTTGCATTATTTTGCGTTTGTCAGGAGCCAACAGCCCCCAAAACTTTCTACAGTTCAGCTGATGAGTGGCAACCTGCAAGCAAATTCTCTGCACTTGCAGACAAAGAAATTTAACCTACTTTAAACGTATCCCAAGCGGCTACTCTTGCTTACTGGCTTCTTGAAGTTGCCTAAGCAACTTGCTTTCTGAAAAAATAACGGTTAAGTTGAGGGAATTTGGGCAATTTCACACCTCATGTCCTGCATAGGGGAAAACACGCAACTTTTTGCCTTTAAGAAAACATTCTCATTCATACTTCCAGATTTTTCCATTTTTCTCTCAAAAATAGAGAAACAATGCAATCTGAACTACCTGCACACACATTTCAGCTTCTGGTTTAGACACCAATTCTGACCAATCTGAATCAATAAAATAGTAAAAGCAGATCTTATCCTGAAACTTCTTAACTGCAGCAAATATTCCCTTGCAGTTGTTTATCCCTTGATGCTTCCTCCCAGATTCCCTGACTCCGGCCATCCTTTTCTCTGGGCAAAGTGGGCTGCTTCACTGAGTCTACCCTTCAGTTTAACTGGTTCCCAACTAGATAAAGAATTGACTGCAAACAGTACGTTTCAAACACTGCCAAGATTGGTACAATGCCCTTTAAATTCTGTCAGCAGGTCTGCTGTTTACGGCAAGGCAGGATGGAAATGTACAGTGGTGCCTGCAATACACCAAATATCCCCTTCCATTATTTCCCCTCTTCTTTACTCTTCTCGCACCTGGACTGCAATCTCTTCAGAGCAGGGACTGTCTTTCTTTTGAATTTTGCATGATAGTGGGTAGCGTGTCAAAGCTCAATGATTAACAAGGTCTGTTCAAGAGAAGTCTCAGCGGAAGGCAAACAGGACTGCAGAAGCTGGATTGTCCTCACCGAGGTCTACATGACACTTTGGACACACTGCACTCACTGCCTGTTACACACCAATTCCCATTTTAAGCAAGTAAATGCAAGAGATGAGCAACAACCGAGTACATTTGCACACCCAAAGGCTAGGGGTCCTTGTCGAACAAGTACAACAAAACTCCTGTAACTTTAAGAAGCTATAGTCAGCCCATTGCTTTTACCTATATATATACATATCTTTTTTTCCCCATAGAAAAATAATATAGAAGATACATAATCACGGACTTTTACTAAGAAATCCTATAAAAGCAGCACCACCTAGTGGTACCGCAGTCAGCACACTATTTTAGTGGTTTACTTAAACTTTAGAAACCGTAGGGGAAACTCTGCAATGAAACTATTTTTAAAATACTCACGTGACATTTACATGTTTTGATTTTATTTTTTTTTTTAATCCAGCATGAACATGAATAAATCCTATTTTCAAGCTGTGGGAATGCATTCACTTATTTCCCGTGTAAATACGCTTTGAAAGGGAAAAAGGCATGTGGATGTGGGTGTTAACCACAGAGGATAAGAGTTTTCTTTTTGTGTGTGTGTGCACAGACATATATATATACAGCAAAGGGGGGACACAAAGATGATTAGGGGCCTCTTATAAGGTAAGGTTGAGGGACTTGGGTCTCTCTATTCTGGAGAAGAGAAGGCTGAGGGGAGATCTGATCAATGCCTACAAATACTTAAAGGGCGGATGCCAAAAGGAAGGGGCCAGTCCTTTTTCAGTGGTGCCCAGTGAGAGGACAAGAGGAAACGGGCACAAACTTGAACATAAAAAGTGCCATCTAGACAGGAGGAGGCACTTCTTTACTTTGAGGGTGACAGAGCACTGGAACAGGCTGCTCAGAGAGGTGGTGGAGTCTCCATCTCTGGAGACATTCAAAACCCACTCGGACACGTTCCTGTGCAACCTGCTCTGGGTAGAAGTGCTCTGACAGCAAGGGTGGTTTAGATGATCTCCAGAGGTCCCTTCCAACCTCCTATCATTCTGTGGTTCTGTGATATATATAGAAAAAAATGTATTTTTAAAATTATCACGTATTAAATTAGTTAGTACTCACACCTTCTTGATTAATTTTCTTATCTACTACTGGCCATGTAAAAATTGGGCGAAAACCTGTATATGAATAAGAAATAACCAGCAGCTTTGGACCTCTTTCATGTTTTCCAACACACATTCAATATGTACTGTCCATGACACAGATGATCACCTTGCAAAAAGCCAGACGGGTGCAACGTGTAAGGCCCGTTGGACTTGTCTCGCTCAGTGATTGTGTCAGCATGTGTATCTGCATCTGCCCTAAGCAGCTGTTCAGCGCTGGGCCTGTAACTCAGTAGCATTTTAAATCATCTTAGTGTCTGCTTCTCACATCACCTTGTAAATCCTCTTCTGACACTTCGGGAGGTGAAGAACCCTCAAAGTGTCTGCCTCCCTGGGAGCCCGCCAGTGCAAACCAACATTGGTCTGAAATACTGAGAATTAGTGAATTTATTTTTTTGTTGTTGCTGTTAATATCCCTTCAGAGTCATTCTCTGGGCACTCAGAGAAATCAGGTATCACCAAAGATGTCAATTTCAGTAATTATATGATAGTATTTTTTTAAGTTACTCACATGATGTGACAACATACTATAGGAGGGAAAAACCTCAATGATCAAAACCAGTAGTGGGCTTTTCTGGTTTGCCTTTTTTTGTTTGTTTGTTTGGGTTTGTTTGTTTTTTGGTTTTGGTATGTGGTGCAAATAGCACACACATCAAACACCCAAACTACTCTTGCCTCATCCCATTTCTCTTGTCCTCCTCCATCCTACGTGCAGCCAACAGCTTACCTCTCCAGTTCCTTACCTTGGATCTCCCGTAGGCTTCCACAGATGACCTGGTATAGCCCCAAAGGCCCGACTCAGTCTGGCTCTCCTACTCCCACAGCTCTGTGTGTGACAGCACAACTCTCCTGTTTCTAGCTCCAGTGACCCTACCGGGGCCTACTTCTCTCGTTTCCAGCTGCTAGGCCTGCTACTCCATCTTGACAGCCACATCATGGCCTGGGTATTTAAGAAGCTCCTAAGTTTCATTCACCACAGACACACAATTTTGCTGGAGCTGTGACTACTTCACCATTGACCTCAGAGCTTCCTTCCATGCCTACGCTCCTACAGGAGAGTAAGACAAATCAGAGAACAAGCTGACTGAATTGTTATTCTAGATGAACAATCACCTTACAGAATTCTTTTGGCCATGCTCCATCATGCAATCTGGTCTAGTGGGAGGTGTCCCTGCCCATGGTGGAGGGCTTGGAACTCAATGATATTTCAGAACCCTTCCAACCCAACCCATTCTATGGTTTCATGGCTGGTTGGGGATTTTTGCTTTTTTCTCACAGTAAATTTATTTTAAACTCTTATTGTCCTGATGGCTTGAAACTTTCTACACCAGTTTACTCATTGCTAGTTGGTGATACTTGTTTTGGGCAAGCATTGTCCTTTAATGTGAGGAGTAACCACCTTAATTTGAAGGTATCTGAAGAGAACATTTATCTCTTCTCTCAATATTCACTTTTCTAGACTATGTGAATAACTTTGAGGATACACTGTCTCTTGCAGACATCCATGTTTCCAATACCTCTTAGGTAATCCACCCGGAAGGAGCAAATCAGGTCAGCACAGTTTTGTGTCCAAAGAAACAAGTTCTCCTAAGCCCATAGTTACGTAGGTTCCAGACGTGCCAGGGCTCCATCTGCAAGCTCGTGGTCTACTTAAACCACAGGGAGGCAGAACAAAAAGCATTGTGGTATAGCCCTTTCTCTACTCACGGAGACTTTATTAACCTTAGTAGTTGTCTTACCTGTTGAAATCAAACTCCTATGACCAGAACCACACTGTACATAGCACCAAAGATGCAGTCTCTCACCCTCTCTTCCCCAATCTCTATCACAAATACTTCATCTCACACGTTCTAGGCTGTAGCTTTCATTAGGCCAACACACTTGGAAGTTCTAGTCATCTGTGATTACCTAGGTCTCCCTCTATGCATTTCATTTTCAACTGGTGAACTCTTCAACTAATTTCTTTTCATTCCCTACATGCATGTCTTTTGCTATTAAATTCCATCCCATCTCTGTTAGATTCTGAGCTGTTGGGTTTTCTTATACTTGATGCTTTCCCTCTTTATGTCGTTAGCACTCTCGTATGCATTAAGCAATTATCATCAATCAAAACACGATATTGGAATCAGTCCTAGGGTATTTCTTGGGTAACCGTGCCAGTAACTTTCCTCCAGAATGACAGTACTTTCAATATCATATTCTCTTTCCTCAGCCAGGTCATCACACGCTTTAAATTCTTGTATGAATCCCATCTTTTCTAGCTCTACTAGTAATTTCCCACGAAGCAGTGAATCTCCCAGTTCTATCCAACAAGCTAAAAACTTGAAGACACAAAAGGAAAGCGCAATTATAAATAACAATTAAAGTAAGAACCACGACTTCTAAATTTTGTATAAATATTTTATTATGTGTAAAAGACAACTTACATGGATAGATGCTCTATTAAAACAAATCACAGCCTTTTTGTTTTCATTAAAAGATTCAAACGCTACAAAGAGCATTTTAAAATGCCTCTTTTTCTTCTTCAGTGACGTATTACTGAGGGACTGACACCAAGTACCAACGTCCTGCAACGCCGCGACGGCTGATGTTTCACCTGACGCTATTGGCAATGCAAAAACAAGGCCCCGTACGGAACCCAAATTGGGGTTGAAGGCTTGGGCTCTTTAATCCCCAGTTCAACAAAACCAGGCAGAATTATGGAGTCAAATACTCAATCCACACACTTTTAAACAGACCTTTGCAAAATATCTCCTTTGGCATGTCAGCTGGCTCTGGCAAATACAACTCTCTCCATTCTATTTAGGACGGGGACAACAGGAAATAGAATGGGAAAGAAAAATAAAGGGAATAATCATAGAATCATAGAATCATATAGGTTGGAAGAGACCCTTGGGATCATCAAGTCCAACCATCAGCCCAAATCTACCAGTTCTCCCCTACACCATATCCCTCCACACCACATCCAATGTGAAGCAGTTGTAAAACAGCACCAGGAGGCAACTCCTTCAAGGAGATTGAATCCTCCACAGACCACCTATTTTTCTTCTACTGTATATATATGCTCAATACAGGATTAACATTTTAAAGTCATCATGTAAACATTTAACCTCGCAGATCAGATCAATTTTGCTTAGTGTCATTATTTTATACACGAGATCCATACAAAGGAGATTTTTGGGGTTTTCTTTTGTCAGGACCTTAAAAAGGCACTACGAAAAGTAACCAGAACACTACAGCAATGTGACTGCAGTAGTTACACCTGTGGAATTTCACGTACCCCATTAAAACTACAGAGTGTTATTCAATTTGTTACCTGTTTTTGACTTCTTATAGCTGGAAGAGCAAAGAAAAATGTCACCATTTTAAAAAGAGTTGCACAACTTTTTCTAACTCAGCAGATGTCTGAAAAGTTTACGATTGTCAGTATGTAAACTACCTCACAAGCAACTCAGAGCCTGACATGTAAACAGTTAACTATACACAATTACACAGCTAATTTCCTATTAAGATACGTGGGTTTGTGCGTTGTTCAAGGCCTAACATGGACCAAAGGCATAAGGTTTCTCTCAAAAATGAGAATGCTAAGGTCAGTGCAGTGCTACCAAAGTTATCCAAAGACTGAAGTATCATGCAAGCGAGACTTTTCTGTTAGTTGTCATAGAACAAATAAAATAATAATAATAGAAAAAAACCCCAAACCCTTTCAGGTGTCCATTGTTCATATTAGACACTAGATAGTGAAAACACTTCCAAGTACTTCAGTAGTTACATTTCCATCCTACAGAAGGCAACTGTGCACCTGCCTATGGGTTCAGCATGTTGTAACAGGAAGTTTTCAGTTCTTGCTGTTGAAGAACTGTGAAGATAGTTAATAGTGGTATTTTAATTAAATGTTAAAAATGCAACAATTACTTCATTTTTATTATTTACATTTGGTTTTGGCATAATATTAACTAGAACAGAGAAAGTGGCTTGTGCTATTCCACTCAGCTCATGCTTTGGTGATGAGGACGATGTCTGGGCTCATAACTCTACAATGTGACATTTAAAATTTTATTTTTAAGATTTTTTTTTAATTACATAGAAACATTTTATAGGGACTACGTTTGGATACATTTTTAATTGTTTGTATTTTGAGTCTAAACAAGGTGACATAAATTGTATTTTTTCCATCTTTACTTTTCATATTACTGTATTAATTTTTTAACACATGCAGAATAAATGTTTTTACAGGTGAGAGAAAAATGATCTCATCATTTCATTGTGAGGTGGGAACTTTTAAAAACCACTGGAGGACAAGACACGGGAAACCACAAACTCATAAATGCAGCTAATTTTCACATATTATACAGTAATCCTCTTGCTCTCAAATAGACTCACTGAGTGGTTGACTTATGACAAAGCAGTGTAACAAAACCACTGAACAGCACCGACACGTCTGCATTTAAAGTTTTGTTTTCATTGCATGTGTTGCTGTTACTAGAAATCTTTCCAGGTAAAAGGAGATTCCCAGTGCAAGACGGATTTTTTTCAATATATATTTTCATTTGCATAATTATCTATTATAGGAGAGGTAATTTCTCTTATGTGCTGCTAGAACTAAGGCAGAACATAACACTGGATCAGTCTGCCAAATACCTACAAACCAGAGAACAAGCATGATGAAACATCCAGAAGATGCAAGTCTGTTCCCATGAAAATCACGCATTTCCAAAACATGTGAGTCTCACTTTCTGTCAGAAAACCTCACATTGATGGAGTTTCCGGGAGTCAAAAGTCCATGGGTTTTGGCACGAACTGGCTCGGTTTTAGGAGAAATTTTGATCTCAAAATTCTGAAGCAACTGTGAAAATAAACACAACAAGTATTAGAAAAACTGCAAAATTACAGATGAAGATTAGACTTTGGAGAATAGAACGTCACGAACAAGATTTCTGTTGCCAATTCTATGGAGTCTAAGTGCTACAATTTCCACACAGGAAAGAAAAATAGTTGTTAAAAGGTGAAGATTATTAAGTTAAAAACCTTCCTCCTCTGACTGAGGGAGGAGTGAGACAGCTCTTTCTGAAGAATTTCCACACACCTTGATTAAACAGTCCAAGCTATCAAAGAAACTAAGGTCTCATTCAAAACTCGTGAGCTTCCTTCTCCGTGTGTTTTTTGTTTCACTTCCTTCAATATAAATCAACATGTGCAATTATGAAACAAAGAAATAAAAGATTCCCAATCCCATCTCACACATTTCTCTTCCTTGGCAGAAGGAAACAAAACAGCCACGAGACGGCAACTGTCCAGTGCACCGAGTGAAACAATCGTAATTCAAGGAGTCAAATATTAAAACCTCCCCTGAACAGAATTGCTATAAATCAGTCCCACAGGTTCAGCTTCACACATAGTTTCTCTATGCATTAAAGCCCTATTTCTGTACACTTAATTAAATGGACAGAAGCAATTATGCAAACATAAATCACAGAAATCGTGGGCTAAAACACACTTCAAGGGATTGATCACAATATTTTTAAGATGGACATGTAATACCTCAGCTTTTTTTTAAATTCAGAAGGAAATACTGCAACATCCTCAACTTTTCCCAATATTAAATCTCTAACAGTTTTTCCTATAAACTAAGCAGTCTTCTCTTACCTTTCTCCTATGAACAATACACTATTTTCCTATACATAAGTACCTTTGCATCTCATTCTTCTCTTTTTTCCACCCCTCACTCTTGTTATTCTCTCTGTCTTCCCAATTTCCTCCAATTTGACTATATTGTCCTTACAATGCTGTACACAGGACCTGTTGTGTACTGTTGTCTAGCTGAGGATACACCAGTGTTTGGTAAGACTGAGAAATTTAGCTCCTCTTTCTGATGTACAACGTGCTTGTTAATACTTTAATATGCCCAAGAATTACATTGCCTTGTCAGAATTAGCATCATTACTGTTGACTGGTTTTTTACTGTTACCCTCCAGTCTGTTTCTACAGTACTAATTATCCAGGCAGTTGGTTAGCAATGTGTGTTTATGCATTTGATTTCTTCTCAAGGGCAGTACCTTGCAGCTGTCCTTAGTGAACAATCTGGTGTTGATTCAGGAACATTTCTTCACCTTTTTTCATAATTCTATATTCACATCATGTGATTTTACCTTCATACATGTTAGTTTGGTATCCTGTGCAAACTCTGCAAGAATCCTCTAATCCATCACTTACACTGTTAATGAAAATACCAACCTAAATCACATGCAGGACAAACTCTTATAGAATTTTAATTAAATGCTTTCCCAGTTCAAAATATTTGACAGCTACTGCCTCCAGCTATTTCTTTTTTCCAAACAGTTGTGCATGTACATTACAGGTACTTCCATCTGGAAGTTTATTAATTTAACTGTGAGAACAACATATAAGACATGTGAAGATACTTCCTGAAGTCAGAATACGTGATTTGTTCTATATCCACCACATTAGGTATGTTATTGAGTCAAAGCAAGAAATCAGACTGGTCTGAAACAGTTTCTCTTTGATCAGCTCTGTGCTTTGTGTGCGTCTGGTTTTAAACCTCTTAAATGTCACCTTGATGCTTGCAAATAGGTTGTGTACTATTTTGTTCTAGTTTCTTTCCAGAAAACAAAAGCAGGCTCTCTATTACTCCCTTGACCCTGCTTTTCAAAAAGCACACAGGTATGTTTGTTTTACCCAGCCCCCTGAGAGCTATCTCACTCCCAGTTCCGAAAGACACATGCTAATTGTTCAGGGATTGCTCTAGGAGTTTACTTAAGGAAGTTCTAAGGCAAATTCAATCAAGCCTTGCTTTGCATACATATAATGGGCCTAAGTGTTTTTATAGTTAAGAAACTATAAATAGTTCCCAAATCCTTGCATTTTGATTGCACAATCTGAACTCAGTGCTTGAGTGAAAGGGTGTCTTGTGACAAAAAATGTAGCAATTGTTGGGAAGCAATGGGAAACAATATGTAGCAATATGTACTACTTGTATAACTATATACATACAATTACACATCTAACTGTGTACATCTGAAGTGGTAATAGAAGAAAGAACAAGAAGGGACAGAAAACCAGAGAATGTGGGAAAATTCCACTATTTATCATAACACTGTGATCAGTATGAGGATATAAAAACTTTCTAACATTTTTGTAAGAACTGAATTCTTTGTAACTGACATCCTGAAACTGGGCAGGTAACCATTCTAACATACATTAAGACAGAGCTCTAATTTGCTTATAAAACCTGCTTTATTAAACCCATGTATTTCTTTAGCAATCTTACCTTTAGTTTTACTTCATTTGTACTGTAAGGAATTTTTTTTCCGCGTGTAGTTAAACTAGTTTGTTACACTGCAAGCACAATTACTGTCAATTTTTATGCCTTTGCAGGATGAGTACACTAAACACTCCAAAACAAAGGGTTTCTGCACTGTAAGATATCCACAAGCGGTATACATAGAATCATTCATACCAATACACTTTTCTTCTTGTAATGCTGTCACACAGTTCTAACCTGAATCAGTGCAAGATGAATTTCCAGCTCTGCGACTCTTTTTCCTATACAACTACGAATGCCGTAACCGAAGGGGATGGAACCGAAATTGTCTACTCTGTCCAGGTGGCCTCTCCTCAGCCAGCGCTCAGGTCGGAACTCATCTGCCACGGAGAAATTCTCTTCGCTGTAGGATGTAGCATAATGACAGAGTGCCAGCTGCGTCTGAGGAAATACAGTGTATTTATATTGAGCTAACTCGAATACACCTCACAAAATAAAAAAGCATTTGTAATTACTGTGATTACTGCAATATAAGGAGATAAAAATGAAGGATCTTTGAGCAATTCTAGGAGAAAATCAGATGCCTTTCTTAGCTTGCAAAAAGAAATCACCTTCAAACTGTTTCAAATGTTGCTGGATATATTAGAAATGATGGACTAGGGAAGGTGAGGGGAACAAGTCACTAATATTGGGAATTAGCGACAGGACAAGAGGGAACGGCTGCAAGCTGCAGCAGGGTAGGGTTAGGCTGGACATTAGGAAAAAATTTTTCACGGAGAGAGTGGTCAGTCAGTGGAATCAGCTGCCCAGGGAGGTGGTGGAGTCCCCATCCCTGACTGTGTTTAAGAGCAGATTAGATGTGGTGTTGAGGGATCTAGTGTAGGGGAGAACTTGTAGAGTAGGGCTGATGGTTGGACTTGATGATCCCAGGGGTCTCTTCCAACCTAAATGATTCTATGATTCTATGAATTGTCTCAAAAAGATGGCGTGAGAAAAAAGGAGAAGAGAAATACAAGACCTTGGAAAATGAAAAAACAGAGAATGGGAGGGAAAAAGACCCACCACAGTGATAATCGATGTGATGATGTTTCCAAATAAATCGGGGGGAAGAGGGAGAGAAGGTACGTGTGCAAAATAATATTGAAATAAGTATATTAAGAATTAAGAATCCTGACTGATTTAAAGCTACGTTGTTATAACACAGAAGTCCTGTCATTTAAACCAGTTCTACCATGATCTCTGTGTAATCTTGGAATAAAGATTGAATAAAGATTCATCTATTTCATAAGAAATTATTTTTTTTTGCTACAAAAGGAACTAATAGACTAATTAATTCTTTAATTTCTAATTAAAGAATTTGAAAACTGAAGGAACAATGAATGTTTTGTTCGTCAAATAATAACATTGCACAGAGATGTTATCAGTAGACTCCACCCTCAAGAATTTTAAGAATAAGTCACGACGGTAAATAAGATTAGTAGGTGAGGACTCAAATATAAAAAACCCAATAGCAACAAGCCAATTATAAAATGCATTTTTGTCATATAAATGGGAATTATTGAAATACTTTCCTTTTAATGCTCTAGCTTGGTGACATTTTTTGAAATCAATCAAGTGTATGGATGGAACAATTCACATTTCATACACAAAAATTAAACCGTGTTCTCGGCAGAGGACTGCAATGGAACCTACCCCTTTAGGTATCAAGTATCCTCCAACAATCAAGTCTTTTTGGGTCACTCTTCCATTTCCTGGCAATACTGGATATAACCTAGAAAAAAAATGTTTTGAGAAGTTCAACAGTAATAACTACTACAACTATAAAAGTTTAGTTTCCAGTTTACACTCACAAATATGCAATATGAATGCAATATGCATTCACAGCAAAAAAAAAATTAAAATATAGAGAACACGCTGGAGATTCAAAGACTTTGATTCATCTCAACAAATATGATTAACACCTGAGAGAAGTTATGCACTAGTAACTAGGTTCAGCTATTTGCTCTATATATTTATTTGCTTTACACATGTACAAACACCCAACCAGTTTGTCAAGCTGGAGATATTTTAGCACTACTGAGAGCTGAAACAGCCTCGTTCATGCCTTCTCCAAAATCCTCTTACTTCCTTCATTTCACTATGAACATTTGGTATAAAGGTATAAAAACCCATGTCACATGCCTTCAATTTAAGTCGGGAAGCTTAAAATGACTGTAGTAGCACTACAAAGTACCGGTTTGCAGCACTGTGCGTGGGAGGAGGTTGTTACAGTCCATCAGACAGCCTAGTATGTATGTGATACTACTGCTACTGTACTTAAAACCACTAAACATTATCTATAAACCATTGGATTTCATTGCTTGGGCATCCTTGGACACAAAACTGCTACAATAAATAAATAAAAGCAGAAGCAATAAATAGCCGTAACAGCAACTAAATACAAACATTATAATTTACTCAAAATCTATTAGAATTACACAGAATTAATTTTTTTTCAATTAATGATTGCAGTTGTCTGCCACTTATACCTCAAGGTTTCTTTCAGCACAGCTCTAATCAAAGGTAACTTTGGGACATCATGAGCAAGAGGAATTTGGTCCTTCCCCAGCTTATTGACTATCTCCTCATAAACACGTTGTTGAACCTCAGGGTGCTTTGCCAACAAGTATGTTGCCCAAGACAAAGTGAAAGAAGTCTAAGGAAGAAACCACAACCATCATCATCCAGTCCAACAGCATTAGATTAAAAATCATTTCAAGCCAAGAAAAACAAACACTTTCAACTATGTGTTTTATACTTTTAAAATTATAAAACAGACTGGCAATGATTCCCATCTGGACTCAATAGAATGTTGTCAGATCTCCCCATACCCTCCTTCATCCACTTTTCATCTAAAAGTCCCCCACATATCAAAACAACCCATGCTGATACTTTCTCAGCAAAATGTTAAAAAGCAACACAAAAACCAAATGCAAAAGAAAGTACATAAACAATACTACATACAAACAACAGCAATGGATTAAGTTAACTGTTAGTTTTCAGTATGTGTTTCACCTTTCTTCCCAACAAAAACATTTCACAGGAAACAAGACAAGACAATACTACTCAGAACATCACCAGCCCTTTAAGCATACGGTGGTCTCCTCATAGCATCCCCACAGCAGAACTGATATCATCCCTGCTATGATTATACTTTACCCTTTAGGTAAGGAATGCTACACCACAATTGGCACTTTCTACCTCTTCAAAATTCCCACTTGACTGACATTCAGCATCCCATTGAAACCTTTCTTAACGAAGGTTAAAGAGGAGTGGAAAAAGGGTACTCAGTAAAAATAATATTTTAAAATACTTTCTCTGCAGGAGAAACAGAACACTAGGCAGAAGACAGTTTGACTACAAGATGATTTAAAGGAACCCATCATCTAATCCTATTTCACCTCAGCTGGAAAAATTGCACTTCAGTGCACATTTGTGGTTTAGGATACACTTTGAGAGCATGAACTCACTCCATCTGCACTAACACAAACTAAGTAGAGTATTTCAACTCTGTGATCCAATATTTACCATTCATTTCACCATGAGTCCCTGTCTTTATGCTACCTGGATTTCAGGGTCTAGTCCACTCAAATACTAGACAGACTCAGGACATTTTGCTTCTTCTATCAGCTGCACTCAAGACATTAAGGTTAAGCAAATGGCCTCACTGGAGCCTGTTCCCCTCACAACCATCACTGAAGACTGAAAGTTTACCCTGAAAAATGTATTTTCAATGTTCCTGAGTAAGTACAGCAGAGAAAGTGAAAACATCATCATTCTGTTCCTTATCTGTGTTGTTCTTAGTATCCTAGAGCATTTAAGAGAAAAAAAACTGTAACCTCTACCCTAGTACTGTTGAATCATTTTAAAATCTATTTTTTCCACTTGCATAACAAAGCTAGACAACTAGTTTCACTTTCTAGGCAGGAAACACTTCTATTTTCAGCTTCTCACTCGTTGGCACATCCAAGTGTAAGGTTATAAACAATGTGTAGGTAAAAAACCAACAACTTTTGGAAATGTCTTATTTTGAGCTTACATTCAAGATTAATTTAGAATGCAAATTTATCATGAGAGTGACATTTTACACCTTGTCTTCAAATTGGGGCATGATGATAGAAGTATCATTCTCAGAACCTTTCTGTTCTTCTTCTTCTGATATTAAGTGGCTGTCCCCTGCTAAAATGCAAGCCTGCCCTATTCCTCTTAGAGCTCAGAGGAGCTGGCAGTTGTGCCAGCTGCACACAGAACTTCTCTGATGTAAACACTGTTTCGTCCCAGGTTCCCAGCTCCTTCATAACCTTTTAAAAATTAGCACTGTTCCAGGGACAGCCAACAGGCTTTGTAGACAAAAACTGCCTTACGCTTTTGTTGAAAGGTTTTATAATCCTCTAAACCACTTTCATTTTTCCACGATAAAATGAGATCTGAAGTGACAACAGTGGGGCAAAAAAGGTTCCCTCAATTTGGCTCTAGTATTTGGAAATGAGGAAATCAGAAGTACTGTCCTCTCACAAAATGATTGCTGCCAGCTGAGAAAGCTGAGGCAAATGGAAAATAAAACTCTTGTTGGCATGGACTTGAACACTGTCCTTTTAGTTTAATGAAAACTCTCTCACACACTAAAAATGGAAAATTAAGGGTCTGAAAGATTAGAAAATGAATGGGGTGAATAACTGCTTTGCTTAAGAAATAAGCATCAAAAAGCTTCCCAAACTCGTAAGCCCTTGGGATATTTAACCAATGCAATAATCTTCAGCATAAAAATAAGCTTTACATATGCTCTTTATTTTAGAACTCAAAAATATCACTCTTGGGGTTTTTTTTTTGTTTTCTCTAGAAACCTTACAAAATTACTCAAATCAAAAAATATCTGCATTGAATTATCCAGAGAGGTTTGGTTTTTTTTACTTTAAGGCTCTTTTACTTTTTTACTTATTTTAATATTGTGTTTTGTAAGACTACTGAACACAGTCTTACATAGCACTTTTTTCTATCAAATCCATATAGATTTATTTTTTTAAATTCTTCATTTACAACAACAGTGTTCATTGATATTCTAAATAACCCCATATACTTTGTATATACAGTAACTCATTTATATCTGTTCTTACTCTTCTGATTGTCATGCTGCAGCCAGTACTAAGCTACACTGACTTCCTATGATAGGAAAAAATGGAGACTAAGAAATATACATGACCTTAATGTTTCTTCAAATGCTCTAGATGACAAATCAGAAGAATGAGGAAAGATGGCCACTTAAAATGCTTCACTAGGTATTAACATCCCTCATAAGCCAGCCTCATTAACGCTGAGCCCCATCACCACAGCTTTGTCTCAGACTGGCTATGTTGCCTATACCAGTTCTACATATGAGTTTATTGATTAATTTTTTCACACTAACTTTCAGCAGCCTTTTCGTTTGTGGTCTACCTAAAGAAGCACAAACACCAACCTGATATTCAAACTATAAAAGAAAAATGTATGAAATTCAAGCTGAATGTGAAGACAATTCAGGACATCAGGCCCACAAAGATGATTAGGGGCATGGAGCATCTCTCTTATGAGGAAAGGTTGGGGGACTTGGGTCTCTCTATTCTGGAGAAGAGAAGGCTGAGGGGAGATCTGATCAATGCCTACAAATACTTAAAGGGTGGATGTCAAAAGGAAGGGGCCAGTCTTTTTTCAGTGGTGCCCAGTGAAAGGACAAGAGGAAACGGGCACAAACCTGAACATAAGAAGTGCCATCTAGGCGGGAGGAGGCACTTCTTTACTTTGAGGGTGACAGAGCACTGGAACAGGCTGCTCAGAGAGGTGGTGGAATCTCCATCTCTGGAGACATTCAAAACCCACTCGGACACGTTCCTGTGCAACCTGCTCTGGGTAGAAGTGCTCTGACAGTGGGGTTGGACTAGATGATCTCCAGAGATTCCTTCCAACCCCACATCATTCTGTGATTCTATAATTGCTATTTTATCCATGTAATAAACTGTGGGACTGACTCCCAAATGATGGGTTCCTGTAAACCACAGACAGAACAGAACAACACTGCCTTAAGTCTTAAGATTACATAGTGCTGTAAGAGTCTCTATAATTTTTAAAATGTAATGGCATAAATGTATGAGAAACTATGTCCTTATAAATAACATAACCCCACCTTAAGATAGCTGTGAATGGTACCGGTTTACAAAAACAACTGTGCATAAGAGAAATGGTAACAAGCTTACCGTGTCCACTCCTGCCAGAAGCATTTCAGTCATATTGGCATAGATCTCTTCCAAAGTAAGTTCCTTACTCACTAGGAGGTATGTGAGAAGCCCACCATTCACTTCTTCTCCTTGGTCCAGCTGAGACTGAATAGCCTTCAATTTGTTGTCAACATGGATTTGACCTTTGGGGTTAAAAAAAAAATAAAAATATTAAGCCTTCTTTTTATTTTTCTGCTGGTTCCATTCAGCAATGACATCTCCCCCTTACACTACATTACATAGCCATAAAAAGACAAAATAGTCACATCTGTTTTCTCAGGGAAAAGATAATAGGGTGGTGGCAGAGGTGCTTGGGTATTCATGGTATGGAAAGAAGAGCTGACAGGAACCTTGGTAGCTCACAGCCTGAGAATGGCGAGAGCAAGGAAAGGAAAGCTTCTGACTGGGACCAAAGGAAGCTCAAGGTCAAGATTTTGCGCCCACCTGGTTTGTTTTCTGCTGACTCTGCAAGAAGTGGTGACCCCTGCAGAGCACACAGCAGCTGCTACAAAATGGTAGCAGCAACAAGAAGGCCAAATCACACTGAAGACAAAGATAAGGAGCATCGAGTAAAAAGGAAAATTGAAAAACTCTAGTGAATGACATTTTGAGCAATTTCACCCACAGGCCCATTTATACTGCAGTGACTACAAACAGCATCTTCAGTGAAACTAGGGCTTGAAAAAGGCGAAAAACTCCAAAAATAAATGCCTCACAGAATGAGCTTACCAAAAAAAACCCCAAAAAAACCTACAATCAACATGCTCCTTTATGAAACCTATACAAACATACACCTCACATACAGTGATTCTCACCATTTAATTCATTTTTCACAAAGGGGTTAAACAAAGAAACATCATAACAAGTTTCAAAGGAAAAGAAGTCATCAAGAACAGTTTTCAGCCACTGCTGGGACAAAGCTGAAGTCTGCTGTTGTTTTTAACCCATAAAAGGGAACAAGACTGCTATATCCTGGACAATAATTTAAAAGTGGCAGTGTAAAAAAGTGCGTGTTTCACAGAAAGAAAACACAGCTGTATCAGCATTAAATGGATTCCTTAATTCCTACTGTAGGTACAGATCCATACATATTCAAAATTAAGCATATTAGGCATACTAATAGTTAAGAAACTAATGAATCTGCTCTAAATAAGATGTACACAGACCTACCTAGGCAAATAGTAAAAAAAATAAGAATGCATGCAGCTTTCTAACATTAGAGAGGGGGAAAAGAGTTCAAGGTTTTTTAAACACTCCAGATATTAAAAAAAGTACACTGCAAAGTCCTTCTTATTTACATGAAAGCTGATGGATAAAGTAGCCTGGAATGCTTTATTTACCAAAAAATGCTCATATTATAGTACTTCTATGTCTACTTATGTGCTTGTATGTGTATATATAAACTTCACAAAGAGCTTAATTAATTGCTGGCATCTCATTTTTTAACTTTCGAATCAGTTTCAGTGGTGATTACTTGTCCAAGTGACTGACTGAAAACTTGCTGAAGTAAACAAAACCACCCTCATTAAATTTTGAGTGGCCTAAGAGAAAGCCTTGGCAAAGAACTTGGACCTGGAGTGAGGACTGGGCACCGAAACAGATGAAGACAAATAAAGAAACAGCAGTATAAAATAGGAGAATATTTTAAATGAACTGATATTTTTTTTCAGTAGAGTATTCTTAAAAATGGTTCCTTGGCCAGTCTGAGTTTAATATGAAACTTACTTCTACCACAATGTCTTCTTGTAATTTTAGAAGAAAAATACAGCAAGTCCTGTTCAAACACACACAGAACCTGCAGAAATACAGCTGAACTTTTCTACTACTAAATCTTACTAAATTTGAAGAGTCCATCCCAGGATCTGCAGAACTCTCTCCAGGGTTTTGGAATAAGTGGACGAAGCCATTTGGGAATAGCACCTGCATACATAGTGGTCTTAAACATACTAAACATCAACTCCAGAGCCTCAATATATTCAACAGTCTGCTGTGGGATGTTGTTTTCCAGGCAGCCCAACCGGCATTCATACAGAATAGTTGCCACACCTGCACATACGAAATCAAAGAATTTGCTATACACATGCATATACACATATCAATAATTTAAGGAATTACAATGCTAACATAATGGAACTACCTTCCAAAAATATTTAGTTATTACTGCAGTTGGGAGCAGATAAAATAGAAATTTAAAACACCATTAAAACAAAACACCCAGCTAAACACTGTAGCGAGACAGTGGGTATTATGTCAATAACGCTCAGCATGAGAAGAGAGCCAACAATTCCACCAGAAGCAGAGCAGCCCTCCAGCATGTTTGCTTTGGTCTGCGTTGCCCCACAAACCCCGTGCCTGCCTCTGAACACACAGGGACATACAAGGCCAAAGACATTTCCCATAACTGGTGACAGTGCAGTAGTTTCTAGCAGTGGCTAAGCTTTTCCTCGTCAAAAGCCAGTAGCAAACGAATAATGAGTACGCATAAAGGGATAGAGCTTGCACTCTAGACAGTGATTTCCCTGCACACAATATAGTCCATGTGGCCCTGAAAGACAGCAAGTGTGCGACACTGCTGCAAGTGACAATACAGACAAGTCTCTAGGTACTGACTTGCTTTGATTTCCTCAGTTGTTTTGTCTGTGGTACTGCAGTGATCCCTACTAGAAACGTCATTTACAAACAGCCCCCGTCCCCTCCTAAAGAACATCACTTGATATGTGTGTACATATATATACATACTTATTCAATTATTATTATTGTTTACTCTGGATCGCTTCTTCCATTTATCAAGTTAATTCTTACTCATCCAGTAGTGTCCCCCCAATCACTTAGCTCAGCTTTTATAAACATACCCAAATTATTGAATACTAGACAGAACTCAGGCAGGAACTGCCCTACCTGTAAGCCAAAACATTGCCCCAGTTTGACAGCAATCTGTTTTTCATTACTTTCTGAACACAGTTTATTGATGAATTTTGATTATTGATTATATGAAATATATTGATTATTACCCAGTTTATTGATGAAAATATCACAAGGTACTGAACAAAAAGCACTCCCATTTTAAAAATCGTCCTATTTAATGATTTTTCTAACTTCCACTGGGCAATTAGGTAATTTAAAAAGGCATTTAGGTAATTTCTCATAGCCATTTGCATCAAATAGAATGTTTTAAAATAAATCTTGTGCTTTAAATTTATTAGTAACTAGTCTGCCCACATCTTATTAGGAAAAAATTAGAATAACTGTTAACTAGATAATTAGAGTAACTGCTGTAGTAACACTCTAGTCTCTTTTTTATTCTGTTTCTCTTACTAAAACCAGGCACAATAGATTATATGTTTATTGCATGTTTAACCTTGCCCTTGCCCTCCATCAAACCCTTCATAAATTCTCAAATACATATATATTAAAAAAAACTTTCATTTTTATCTGTTCTTTGCTTCATATTTCTTCCTTATTAATAAAAAATAATTTTAAAATCTGGCTTTTTTCAACTCATTCTTTCTTCCTTAATTTTTGCTCCTCAGGGAGATATTATTTTGTGCCTTCTATTTCTCTTGTGCTTCTTTCAGCAACTGATAGTTCTTATGCATTCTTTTGCTCTTTACATGGTCTCTTAAAAAAAAGAATCTTACACATTGGTTCCCTGAATAGTTGACAATGTAAGTTAATTACAATTGCAATTCATATAGAAAATAATTGCGTGCCAGGCACAAGTTATAAATAGAAAGCTAAAAGAATGTGAAGAATTTCCCCTAACCTATCATTTAAAGTGAATCTGTAGGCTCAGAGTTTAAAATTCCATAAAACTGGTAACTCTTAGTTGAATGCCATTTTTAGACATTATTAATGTAGAACAGACTCGGGTTAAGTTTACTGAACAGCCAGCCAGCCATTCGATACAGCATCTTCAGAGGTGAGCAGTTTGGAAGTCCTTGCAAATCTCACTCGGGTGCCTGCCAGCAAAGAGTACCAATGCTTATAAAAGGCACTACATACAACAACATCAGGTTGTAGGCAGTCAGTTAAAGGAATGCATGAAGTATGAATCACCATTAGATTTCTATAAGAACACAGGAAATGCTGTGCTAGTTCAGGCTGGAGTTCCATTTAGAGGAATGCTCATTAACAGGAGCCAGGGGCAGATATTTTAAGGCAAGCACAACAATGCCCCAGTTGGTATGTATAGGCAGGGGAAAGCACCGTCTTTTCCCGTGTTAACCTATGAACAGAATTTAGATACATCACACACCGATTCCCCACCTGGAATTTGTCCAGTGTGTTGTTAAATTAGGATGTCTTAGAAGGTCAACACTCTTATTCTTGGGAAATTCAGAAATTAGAAATAAGGAGTAATGAAACTGCTCAGAGCCTTGGTTGTACGTTCAACCTAAATACTGGCATTTCCACAGGAATTGATCTCTTTGGACTCTACTAAGGAATTCTACTGATATATCTACTGCACTGAGTAGGAAGACACCCGAATGCAGAATATCAAGCTTCCCTCTTCAGAATAATCTCAATGGATCAAAACTATTTGACAAAAATGCCTGATCATAAGCACATCACTTTACATCGGTTTTCTTTATGGATGTTGCACAGCCCAGGCTTACCTTCCATTGAATATTTGAAGAAAAGGTTGTTAACGTTGGTCACTGTTTCCCCATCATCCTCTTGACTTCTGAGGGTGTAGATTCTTTTAATTAAGTCTGTGATAACTTCATTGACTCCTTCAGAGTAAACAGCCACATCTTTGGGTTTCAGAATTTTTTGCCTCAGTACACTTCTCATTTTTAGCCATTGTTCCCCCTCCCTAGAAAAAATTATTAATAATGTCTATACACAATTCTCCTTAACAATCATTTGCTAGGTAGGAACTCTGCAAGGAAACCCTTCACGATTTTTCATCTCAATGAGAGCAAGCGGTGAAATGAAAATGACGATAAGATGGAGATCTTGTACAGGACAATTTAAGTCAAGAGGGAATGGCCTCAAATTGCACCAGAGGAGGTTTAGGATGGATATTAGAAAAAAATTCTTCACAGAAAGGGTTGTCAAACGTTGGAATAGGTTGCCTAGGGAAGTGGTGAAGTCACTATCCCTGCAGGTAATTAAGAAACAGGTAGACATGGTGCTGAGGGCCATGGTTTAGTGGTGGTTTTGGCGGTGTTAGGTCAATGGTCAGACTCGATAATCTTGAAGGTCCCTTCCAACCTAGATGATTTTATGATTCTATATTTGTTATTATCCTACATTTTAATTCTTGTATTTATTGCATGTCCTCTTTAAATTCCACGTTGCAATATGTATGTACATCTGTAAATCAGTCTCTGGTCTGAGTGACAGAACTTCTCCACTCAGTGTTCTGAATTTGACAAATGTCTCTATAATAGTATTTAGAGTAGTAGCTAACATAAGAAATTTGCAAAATTTGCTTATTAAAATTACTTTAATAGATATTTGAATGGATAGTCTACAAAACTGTTTTTACCTAGAATTGGTGCCTGATTACCAATGGTATCACATCCAGATCTGACAAATGAATGATTTGAGCTAGTACCATAAATGTCATTTCTCGTACATCACTTTCAGTTATCTTAATTCTAAAGCTACAAAGTAATGGGATAGCAGACCCGGCTCTAGGCAAGTGATTTACAGCTAGATTCTCCTTCAGAGAAGCTATGCATTGAAATGAAGATGAACAATCTGAATCGTAGCATCTACATGCTTCATATGGGTAGAGTATTTGGGAACAGTGGTTCCAGGGATATCTTCCAGTTCCATATGAAGACAGGCAATTAGCTTTTCTGTGTTTATTTTAAATTGCTATGTAAGTACTCCCCATTAAATTCTTTCACCTGGAGCAATGCTGCTGCAAGGTACAGAAATATTGTACTGCATATTGCCTGCAAAAGAATTTAATCTCTTTAAGAGACATTTTCTGACTATCTCTTGATTTAAGGTATCACTTCACGAAGTATCAAGGAACCGTTCATTAGTTTGTCTCTGAACGGCAGCTTAAGGTTTGAGTTTGCAGTGCAACACATAACGCCTTTTGCCACCATGAGAGAAACAGATTGTCCATGACTCAGGAAATTAGTTTCCCTCTAAATAAACATCCTATGTCAGTGGGGACTGTGAGTAGTTCCCGGTGGCAATTAACCACACCCACATGCACTGCCAGCTTACGCAAGCTTTAAAAACAGACAACTTCTAGAATCAGCCATGTACAAAAATATCTGCAAGGAGATGCACTACAGAGTGAATTTACTATACAGGGAATTCTCCGCATTATTCTACTGAGGGAGCACTTTGGTGAACAATAAAGCTAAAGCCAGGCTGAGCCAACAAGTCCACACAGCACACTGCCAACTGGATGCAGCAGTCTAGATTTGAAGCAATGAAACTACATTTGTGCAGTGCTGTACCCAAGTTAGTAAGCCCTGTTCTGCCATACTGCTTCCAGGTAAGCAAGTCACCTGAGACGTCTCTAGCTGATACACATGTTTTTCTGCAAGGTTGCTTACTTTCAAACTACGCATCTTTACCATCCCTTTGAAAATTTACAGCAGAACAGGCAATTCACCATAAATTCCTACCCTCTTCACCCCACTAGACACAGAAGTTTCCCTGGACAGAAAAGTCTGAATTCCCAGATGACCTGTGCAGTCCTTCACACAATCACTAAACTCTTACAAGAAAACAAAGAAAAAGAAAGAATAACAACACTTACGCAGAAATAAGGCCTGTGGCTCTCCCTCGTAAGTCTCTGTATTCCTGCCAGGACTCCATGTTAGCTCTTTGTGGTGCTCTGCCTTCTGCCCGGAGGACTTGAGCAACCATATCTCGATCTGCAATGGACACAACAAACTGCGGACCAAAGTGAGACTTGAAGATCTTTCCATATTCCTGAGTGTGTTTTTGCTACAATGTCACCAACAAAGAGAAACAGAAGGTAAGCATTACTGAGGGAAAAATCACACAAAAGGAAACTGACAATTTGTCAGCGAGGAAATCAATCTATCACATCTAGAACTTGACACTCAGCCTTCCAGTCAAGGAATGGTATGAAATGTCAGGAGAACGGGTCTAAGCATTACTGTGAAGTATTCACAAAGCAAACAGAGAGGTCACACTGTTCAGGACCCCTGACTGCGAAGACTCAAAGCTCTAAGGCACAAAGCATAAGCGAAAACAAATACTGAGAAGATGAAAGGACTCGGGGCACTTAAAACCAACCCTCTTGAGATCAAACAGGTTAGAAAGAACGATGGAAAAAAAAAAAAGAAAACCAGAAAATAAATGGAGTGAAACTGACAGTATAATACAAATATATAATAATTTACTTTTAACATCTTTTGTGAATACTTTGTCTACCGTTTAGTCTTCACCAAAAAATACTTCTAAGGTTCTCACACTTAACCAAGGATGATGATAGCATAGCAGCCTAGTGAGACATTGCGTTTTGGAACAGTTTCATCAGCAGAAGAATGAACTTCAGCTTTAGAATGACATATGTCAGCTCTGCAAAAGGAAGGAAAAGGTAAGGTCGTTTTCCTGCAGTGAGGTTTATTTAGTGGCTGATCCACAAGCTGTAAGATTCAAGCTGGACACAAGCAACAGGCAATTAAGAAAGAGGACTGGAAAACATTAAAATACATATTAAAAAAAGACCCTGAAAGTTTTTCCAGTAAGATTGTGTTATCATCATCCCATGAAATCTTACTGGTTATTTCAAACAAATATCATTCTGACATGGTCATGAAATGAAACACGGATTCACTTGGACTAGAGGTACATCACTATTTCAGGGAAAAAAAACCCAAAACTGCAAAGGAGTTGTTAAAAGAGCTATTATTAGGACTTTAGATTTAAGAAACCTTTAAATTCTAAAGCCTTTATTTCAGGTTAAAGTAGCATGACCTGCATCTAATCCAATGACATCCGCTTGCAGAGTTATGTTGATTATAAATCAAAGACATTTGATAGAACCACAGTAGTGTAAGTCTAGGGTTGACCCAAGATTAACTCATGAGAAGCATTTTTTTAATCAGTCTTGATTACAGAGATGAATTGTTCGATTGCCAACAACAAGTTTTAGACACATGATTCATTCTTCAGCATATGGTACCAAGTGCTTATAAAAAATGTAACTCTTTTTGCCTGGTTTCCAAATAAAATAAGAGTTGTGCAATTGTGGTCTCTGCCAGTCTGCTCTCAGCTACTTTTGGAATACAAAGGCCAATTTCAGTCAAGTTTAACAGAGAGTTAAAGGTCTCCTGCAATCATATTCTTACCATTTTCAAAAATCAACATCTGGGTTCAGATTAGTCACCCTGATGAGGGAAATGCTACAGTAGGAACTCAACTGTTATTGTTTCTGCTTGGTCTGCTGCTAACCAAACACCACGAGAGGACCAATGTACAAACAAACACTCCCAAAACCCAAAGGATCTCTTGCTCTAGAGATACTTTAGGGATATTGAAACTGAACTTGGAGAGAACTGAGAGCATGGGTCTTTAAAGGACAGCATGAGTTAGGAGATAAGAGCTGCACAGAAAAGGGCAGTGGAGCGAGGGGGATACAGGCCACCAGCCACGGAAAAGCAGGTTGAACAAATTTTGCTATTTATGGAGCAGCTTGTTTTTTCCACTGAAGTGAGGTTTACATGGAAGGATAAACTTCAACAGAAAATAAATTAAGTGTCAAGCCACCCAATCAAATAAATGAAACATTAGTTTTAAACCAGAAACAGACCAGAACAAGGTATTTGGACATCTCTTGCTTTCAACAGAATGGTGTTTGGTATCTCAACTTCATGTTTAAAGAAACGCCCAGAATTTCTCTCCCATATTTTCTATCACAACATTGGTTTTCTTTCCCTTGTTCTAAACCTTAAAAATACTATACTTTCATGTCTTACATACCACTCTCACACCAGACATTCTTTCACACATCATAAATTCAAACTGCCGGCATCCAAACCCTCCCCCTTAACCTTTCTTTTCTTTATACTTGCATAGCACTGATGAGACAAAAAAGATCTAACCCCATCAAATTAAAAATACTTTCCCTTTGTCATAATTGCTGTAGGCATTACGGCTTTGGCCAGGACTAGCTGGAATCATGTTACTGAGAACAGAACCTCCTTTGTGAAAAAGCGCTTGGCTTCCACCCCTTCTGCATGTAGTGCAGGAACATTTGTGTGCGCCGAAGGACATGGTTTAAGTAGCTGTGCTGGTTACCCAAGGGTTTCAGATTAATTCATTCCTGATGTTCACTGTATTGTTAAATTTAACAGACTGTTATTAATCCAGTTAATGCCTATTTGCATCCAGAGGGTATCCAAGCAGGGCATTCATGATTTGTAAAGTAATTTTCAAGACTCTGAACAGAATAAAATCCAGTATCATATTACAACTCCTCCTTATCCTTCTTCCCACTTTCCTTTCTATGAATAACATTTATTAAAGAAGAAAATTTCCTCATCATCTAGTGATAGTGAAAAGAATATACCAGTTAGGTTGTCTGTTATTCCTTTAAACATTTTGACACTGAAATTTAATTCCTTTTTTTTTTTGGTGTTATGACACTGGTAAGTTTCTCTTGAGTTCTGTGTGCCACCACAGAGGCAGAGAAAAAAAATGAGATCTAGTGCAACAAAAAGCTCTAGCAATCATAAAGTTTGTCTGCGTGTGTCTTGGTTAGCAAGCCATTAAGTTGAGCAATTCATCATCAATCTTGTTTGGCTGCCATCAAACACAGCATAGACTGAGAAACCTAACTCTTCAGAAATCTCAATTATGAGAAAGCCAACCATGGTTTTTGGTTTGTTTTTTTGTTTGTTTGTTTTGGGTTTTTTTGGTGTTTCCTGCCTCTTTCTAGTGTTTTTAAGGCCTTTTGTAAACCCTAACTTTCAAGTTTTGATCCTCAAAGCATTTAAAGTTCTGTCCTGTTTTTTCTTCTGTTTTTACGTCCCTCTTGATTTTTTTTTTCTCTTCAGTGATTTTCAGGCAGTGAACCTCTTGGGGTTGGCTGTGTATCTCTTCTTTAGTGACCTGGGAAAGGTCACTAAGAAAAGCAGAATAGTAAATGCCATATTTGAGGTATTCCCAAAGAGATCTGTACTGCCAGTGGAAAGCATTATGGATCCACAGCAGAAAAAAGGGTGAAAACCACTGCTTCACTCCCTCCGACACAAGTGCTCCCTTTACAGTCACTTGGACCCCACGGTGAAGGGGCCCCCAGGAGATGCACTGTTGACTTTTTTGGAATGAAACCCACATGTTTGGCCAAGCAACCAATTACAAAAAAAAACCAACAACAACAAAAAACCCCAACCCACACAGCAACAGCCCCCACCCCCCCATTTCTGGATAGAGACAGCCTTACGGTAAGACAGCTGCCCATGCCAACACACACGAAAGGCTGTACAGAGGATGGGTACTCCCTCACTCTCCTTCACGGTTCCTGCTGGCCGGGGCAGGGACCACCGGGCAAGGGACAGGCCGCGGGGAGCGGACAGCCCACGGCCTGCCGCCACCGCTGCAATGGAGATGCCCAAACCAGAGACCGGTTCTCAACCCACACAACCCCCTTCCACCACCTCTCGGGTGGAGATTTATTTTACCGTCTCCCCACGCCACCGCGCACTCCAGGTGACAGGAGCCGCTCTCCCTCCTTCCCCCGCCATCCTCCTCCCTCGCCGCCGTCAGGCCCCGCTTCCCGCCTCCCTGCCCCCTGCCGCACCAGGCCGATGTGACCGCCATGGGAGGGGGCGGCAGGGCCGGCGGGGCTGGCAGCCCCTGTCGTCCCCCCCCCCCCCCCCCCCGGCCCCCCCCCCGGGGGNCCGGGAAGGTTTCAAACCGCCCGCCTCCTGCTGAGGGGAGGGGGGGGGGAGGCAGCCGTGGGCCGGCCAGAGCTGACGGCAGCGGGACCAGGCGCATCTACCGCCCCCTCAGGGGACCTATATAGCGAAGTATATTTATGTAAGGGGAGGCCAGGGTAGAAGCTGAGTGTTGGAGAGACAAAATGGTCTCTGGCTGTGACGGAGGAGTGCCGGGCCGGTCTGACGGCAGGGAAGCGGCGGGAGTCCCGGCAGCGGGACTGAGGCAACCCCCGCCGCCAGCACGGCCTCACCTCAGGGCGGGCGCTGCCGTCCGCATTCGAGGAAAAGCCCGTATTTCCCTGCCCTGCCCGCCAAAAATAAGTCTGTGAAACAAGCTGGTTCAAAAAGATGGGACTTTTCTTTCTTTTAAAGTCTAAGGCACCTACCTAAAAGTTCACAACAGGCATACAGAGGAGCAGGGGGAGCGCTGGAGGAGCGGCCGGGCGCTCGCCCCGCGGAGGGAGGAGGGGAGGCAGGAGCTGGGTGCCGGCTGGGCTCGGCTCGGCGGCCCTGCACTCCTCGGCTCCTCACCGACAGAAAACCGCGTAAAAACCTCCAGCGGAGGGACGGGGACGGAGCGGGCGATCCCCCGAACCCCGGCTCTTCCCTACCAGCGGACGGGCGGGACAGGCTGCGGTGGCGGTGGCCCGGTGAGCGAGCGGCGTTGTGTGAGGTGAGGGGGAAAGCTGAGGTGACCGCGCCGCCAACAAACCACCGGAGAACCGAGGAAGCCGTACCTGGATTTCATGAATACGGCCGAAGCCGTCCTTCCAGAAGAACTCGTAGAGATTGTAGAGGGTGTTGGGTCCCGGCATTTCATGCAGGCTCTTCACCCGGCCCTGGGTGGGCTCCAGCAGCTCCCCGGGCTCCCCCGGGACTGCCACCATCGCCCCCACGCCTTTGTCCTCCCCCGGCGGCGGCGGAGGGTCGTTGGGCACCTCCAGGGAGCCGGGGCGGGAGAGCTGAGGCAGCCGGTGGAACCTGCTGGCAAAAACCGCCTGGTAAAAGTAAGTCCTCTCGGATTCAAGCCTCTGCTTGCACTTCATCGTCAAAACTCTGGTGAAGAAAGACATCTCTCTCTCTCTTTAATTTCAGGAAGGTCCACTTTGCTCCTGCAGCTGCTTTTTTTTTAATTATTTTTTTATTAGGGTTGCTTTTCCTTCGCTGCCCGCTTTAACTTGCACAAGCAGCACTTCTCCAAACTCTCACTGCATGAGCATCAGTTTACGCTGACCATTATTTAAGGCTCCCTCCCCTAGGGCTGGAGGAGGGGGGTGGGTCTGGGATGAGACTTGAATAGAACGAACCTATTATTGTGTATAATTCAAATCAGATAAATTTGCCCATTAAGCGTGCAGCCAAAGTTTAGGGTTTTTTTTTAGTTTCACCCACTGGTTTGGCAAAGGGCTCACACACGAAGATTATCTCATCTTTCTCCTTCATTAAAAAGGTGGATTTAAGGCTATTTTTTTTTCCTGTGGCATGAATTCATTCCCATATGTTAGAAAATACTATATTTTCTGTCAGAAGTTCTCTTAGTGCCATTCATCATCCTGCAACATATATGGAAAACATTTCTGCATCCACACATCCATGTAAGTTTTACACAGTAACCTTAGGCACAGTTCCTATAAATTACAATATCCAGGGATGTTATTTGTTTTGCAGAACGATTTTATCTTTTGGACAGGATGTACTCCATAAGCAGCTTGTGTCAACTTTTGTAGAAAATAACCAGTGCCCTGTCACTGCAGAGTGTCCCGCCACAGCTCTTACTCAATTCAGCTGCACAGACCTATGACACACAAAGCTTCAGCTCCAACCTGTATATCAGGGGTTTTTGTACAATTTCAAAAGTGTTTGTTCTGTCTTCATACCTATTCATTTGTTATTCTAGAGGTGTCAGTGATAATCTGTAAAATACTGATTACTTTCAGAAATTACGTGGAAGAGACCGCCCTTTGTTTTAACTGAATCTGAAGATCAGGTAAAGCTTGAGGAGAGAGGAAAGATCCATGTTTCCAGAACTCAGTCATGAATAAACTTCTGGAAAAGTAAGTCTAGTGACCATCAAAGTTATTTGCCTTTGTTGTCCTGTTGTTTTTCTACATTTATATTTTTCTACATTTTTCTACATTTTTTCCCTTTTCCTCCTACATGGAGCTACATTTTCAATCCAATTAAGATTTGTGTACACGCCTAATTTTATCACTGGTAACACCACTGAAATAAATCTACCTCTGATACATGTGCATCAATCTCTGTAGATACAGCAGTAAGTCTTACAGGAATAAATGGCAGATGGTTAACAGTCTTAAAAATCTACAAAGTGCACACTGGTTTAAGCTAAAATAGTGTCTTTGAAATAGACTTCATCATACTTAAAAGGTTCATCTAGGAAAGATGTCTACTGGGAGCATGACAAGAGCCGACAGATGCGTACGTTTTGTTAAAAAGTAGATGCGTGTCAGAGAGAGGAGAGAAGATAACGGGCTTAGTTTGCAGGTAGAGATTTTTTGGGTAGATTCTCAGGTAGCCTTGCTATCTTGCATATTTTTTTTGATATCTCAGACCTTCCAGATAGCCAAGGTATCTCAGGAAGTTATGTAATTGCTACCACTGACCTTTGTAAGAACAGGTTTGAGAAATGTCTGCCAGGCACATCTGGATATGTCTTGATCTAGGCTACCTCTGGAGCTTCCCTTTTCCTCCTACATGGAGCTACATTATTCTGAAGTGATTTATCTTAAGATGCTTTGAGACACAGAGTTACTCAGAAAATAAATACTTAGAGGGAAGAATATTAAACCCAGCAGGTGAGTGTGAAATTCAGAACAAGTTTATCATCATAACTAAATAAAAGGCTCATTCCATGTCTCTTGGGCAGTGGAGGACAAGAACAAGAAATATCTCTCAGAGGAAAGTGGATGCACTGTGAGATGTCTGCAGGAGGTTTTAAAACCAGAACATTTGTTTGTTTGACAGGAAAGATGGACACAAGTCCTAGAACATGCAAAGAACAATGCAGGGTATCTAAACTATCTGCACTGTCTAAATTATATCTGCCATATTCTAAGAACAGTAACCACAACAATCTACAGCTACTGAACTACAGATGTCCCTAGATTTTCAGTCAACAGATAGAAAGAAAAGAGTATGAATTCACTTTTGTAATGACCAATATAATCCTTTAACTATGCATATTAAAAGTTATATCAGAATTTTAAAAATAAATTCTTAATCTCAGTACTAATAATTTGAAATTTATTATTGTTTTCAAATTTATGTAGTAGTTCTCCAGCTTTAAAAATTATACTCATTTTGTAGTTTCTAGATTGATGGAGGGAATCTATGAACCCTTCCTAAAAACTGCTGCTCACGGCTATCAGTATGGGAGGCATGTGTTTTATTATTTTAAAGTCAGACACCATTAAGCATCTGTCTCTATTAATACGCCAGTGAGATAAACTCAGACACATTATGCTGTAAAGGCTACAGTTTTGCAACTGGCAGTAGCTTGCTCTGGTTATACATTTTTGCAGTTAATTCCATCTTTGGACACTCACTCTTTTTCCACCATTACCTCTTTTCCAAGAAAATAATTGTGGGAGAGAGTGTTTCTAGCCAACCTACTTGAGAAAAAAGTTTCAGAAGTTTTGGCTTGTAAGTACTTCACCAGAGAAGTACCTGTTTTCCCTCTGAGGAATTTCTGGAGGTGGCAGCAGTCCCAGCACAGGAGCTGCATTTTATAACCCCACTTTCACTCAGTTTTTTAGGCATTTTACTTACTGTTAGATTTTTTGTTTGGTTGTTTTTTTGCATTAAAATGGTCTGAAGCACAGATCCTATTGAAAATAAAGAGGTAAACGCTTGGTGAACATACAATTTCAGTAACGGGGGGAGCTGAAGGGAGCACTAATCGTCCATTCACTTCAGGAGACACTAAAACATAGAGTTTGTGTACAATGTGCCAGGCAGCAATACGGGACAGAGTGCTGCATTAGGAGTTTAGCATTCTACAGCAGATCTGTCTTGTCTTTCCTGACATAGAATCACTGAATCGTCAGGGTTGGAAATGACCATGAGATCACTGGGTCCAGCCCCATGCACACAAAAACAATCTTGGCCTCTAGAGCATGCCCTGAAGTGCCACATCTACTCCTTTCTTAAATACCTCCAGGGATGGTGACTCAAGCACCTCCCTGGGCAGGCTGTTCCAGTGCCTGACCAAATTTAATTGCAGCTAAGGTAGTGTCTGTGGGGGATTGTTTGTTGCCTAGTTTCTGCTTTGACAAGCTGTTCTTATATAGTTACCTTGCTCACTAAAGAATCCTCCAATGGAATGGCCACCTGTATATGTTTATATACATTCTCTGTTTGCTAGCTCATCTGGTGTGGAACATAAAACAACTGCAGACCTGTCTTCTTTTTCAAGAAATGTTGGACTCCATGTGCCATTTGAGAAAAGAGTCCAAACCACAGAGTGCCTGTGAAACACTTCCATTACTACTTACCATCTTGCGTTTTTATTAGAAAGTGCCATCAGTGTTCTGCAGAGAAACCAAAACCACCCCATCCTGAAGAATTTCCAGAGTAGGTTTGAGGCACCAGCTGAGTATTAATATAAATAAATAAATCAATCTCAAAGTACCAATGCATTACTGATGAAAGTTGCCAAATTTCTTGGATATAATGGAAGGAGGATTTAAAGGGGAATAGGGATGCTGCTCTGCAAATCTGCATAAAGAGCACCTCCTGAGTACAAAAGGACATCTGCATGGACTGACATCCACAGAAACGTAATTTTTACGTAGCACAGGTGGTGGAGCAGCAGCAGGTCTGAAGACCAGTGAGCCTAAAAGGCTGACACATTGTAGTTTGTCATAAGTGAATAACATGACAGAAGGGTGACAGAATAGGTTCTCAAATAATCCTGGTTTAATGTTCGAAAATATTTGTAAGTAATAGATGTTTCTAGGAGGTTTGTTAGATGGAGTAGAAATGCAGAGCGTGCTGTACACTATTACACCACAAGTATGCAGTAATTATCAGTAGTGCTATAGTAACCCATCGGTGCAGATACAAGTTTGTTTTTCTGGGCAAACTGTAGGACAGAATACTCCAGGCAACACTAGCCAAATTGTACGGCGGTTAAATAGCCAAGTAGAGGAAGGGAATATTTATGAATTTGAATGAATACATGTGGGCTACCACAACATGGAATGTGTAATTAAACTACTTGCTTCCCTTTGCTGTGCCAACTCCTAATCCTGTGGGTCTGTTTGGCTTTCAAATTAGAGTTAAGTCTGTGTGTGCCACTAAGGTTGCTGCTTCACTTGCATGCTTCACATCCTCAGAATCCGAGTTGGAGGTCACACATGCAAACTGCAGCACATTAAATAATAAACATTGTGAGTAAATTCCAAAATTTATGCTACAAGGGACAGATGAAGCCGAAATAACAGTTTCCTAGAGCGGACTTGAAAAAACAGGGAGAGTGAAGGCAAGAAACCAACAAACATTTGAAAGCGGTGGAGGGTTTTATGTAGTGAAAGGTTTAGGCTGTAACCTGAACTGCTGGAGGGATCAGCATCACCTGCTCCCATTTTCCTCTCAAATATGATCCCAGATTTGTTTCAGGTAACAGAAGGCCTGTGGTATTGCCACAGAACTCCCAGGAATAACAGTGAGTGTAGCAGCCATGGTATAAAACCACCTTCAGATCCACGTAAACCCACCAAACTGTAAAGAAGGGAGAAGTTATGGCATCGGCACCAGCCAACCAAAACACATTTGTGTGATTTGAAAGATAAATATTTTCTCCTACTTCTACAATTTTCCAGCAGGTCTATTTATCAGATGTCTCAACAAGGACTCCCACAAACACTCACTGCTCTCTAAATTTAAACAATGGCGTTTGCCCCCGCCTGTCCCTCTGGAGAGTTTGAAACATTGTTTTATGTAGCCAGTCAGTTTGGGCTTTTGTTATTTCAAACAAGTTGGAACACCTGCCTCTTCACAGCAGAAGTGCTTCAACTTTAGCTAATGTTTGGGATGTAACGGGATCACAGTATAAGCTAAACTTGATTATTGATAATTTAGGTATTATTTTTGGAGGATAATTTGTCTCCAAATCTGCAGTCGTGCTGTTCTCTCAGTCTAGATCCCCTGCTGGGGTCATATTAATTGTCCTTTGTTACTTTCATTTAGTTATTTCTAAATCCAATTGAAACTTGCCCTCCTTTCTGCATGAACTCTGACAAAGTTCAGTTGAAGCTTTCTTTGTGTCCTTATAACAGGGGTGTTCAGAGTCAATGGTTACATTGTCATCTTACCGGGAATGCTGTTGCCTTAGAATTCTCACTTTTTAAGTGTCTTTGTTCTATCTGGCTTGTAATTATTTGAACATTATTTTATGATACACATTGTGCTGTATGTTTTATGGAGCTGTTTCATTAGTTGAGGCATCTACAAGTATAATTTAGGGGAGTAAAAGTGATTTGATTGGAAGCATTTAACTTTGCCCAATTAACCCCTTCAGCCTAGAGTGCACAGAGAGGTTCTGTGGAACGTTTGCAAGGAAGAAAAGCTGAAAAACTGTTGAAACATCAGAAATGTAAGCAAGAGGTGCTTCAGTGTAGTTTGAAAAGTCTCTTCACTGAAAAAGCCAGACAGTTAGTCATGATTTTTGCCTTTTCTGACTGTCCTTGAGCCCATCTTCTGAAAAGATCCTTTCAAGTTGTGAAGTTACTTCTTTGGAATGCTAAATGCTTTCCAAATGCCCCCAAAAGGGACAAATTTGAACATAATGGGCTATGAGGTGAGAACAGCCCTTGCAGGTAATTTACTACTGACACAGCTTTAAAAGAAAAATGAAAACCACTTCTCTCAATGTTTGGTTTCATCTACCATATGGCAACAATTAGTACCTCAATCAAATATTGTACAAGAAGAAGGTCTTTAAGTGGGATCAAGCCAGCCAGTCCCGGGTGTTGATAGCACTCTGCATCATTTACTGTTCAGTGCTCAACGAAAACCCCACGGATGCACTGCAACAAATAAAGAGTTCAGCTCCTGCTTGTAGACTTTTTGTAGCAGGTTTAGATCCTTCTTCTGTGCTTCTTATTGGGGACTACATCACGTCATCCTGAGAACTGCTTTTGCCTTCAAGTCCCAAGTTTTTAAAAACAGCAGGGAAAAAAAAAGGCACTACTAAAAACGATGACCATCATAAGGAACCATACAGCTTAGGGAAGCAGGGAAATAGAACCTGGGTGTAGTTTAGTGCTTTGCTGAGCTGTACTGCTGCTGAAATTGCCACCCCAACCTCACTGTGCCCTTTTAGTCCAGAAGACCATTTTAATGAATAACAGAAATATACTTCAAGCAATTAATCCCTTCACAGACACTTGCTGTTTTGCCACTGGGGTGAAAAGTCCAGAAAAACAAGTTTTGCTATTGTAGCCTATCAGAAACACAAAGGACCCTTAAAAAATGACAGTTCCTCAAGATGAAGTTTCCTCAGTGTGGAATTCAACCTAAGGAGGTGGCCAGGGAGCAGAGTAAAAGCTTTTATTTTGGCACAGAAACCTGAATTGCATCCAAGAAAATCACACCACTGTCCTCTGACTTCCAAGCAATAATGTACCTACCCCAAAGTTCACCTGCCTCAGCCATCTCTCATGGCCTGAGGAACAGTTTTGCCATTCCAGTCTCTTATTTTGCCCCCAGTTTAGCGAGAGTCCTAGAGCAAACAATTTTTTCTGGGTACAGGAGCATCTCAGAAGGGTGATCTTCCTCATCTGCACCATCTTCCAGGCAAACATGGAGTGCTCAGCCATGTTGTTCCCACGTTGTGATGGACTTGTCAGCATTAGGTCAATGGTTGGACTCCATAATCCTGAAGGTCATTTCCAACCTAAATGATTCTATGATTCTACTCAGCAAGGGATCTCACTCTCTACTTGTTCAAGAGAAGCACTGGCCAACAAGAGTGTCTGATAAGGGCTCTGAGGATCTGACTGTGCTCCCAGAAAGCCAAGTCCCAGGTTCTTTGGACTCAGGCTAAAGCAAGAACCTGCTCTGCACTCTCTGGTGACTGCGGTCCGTAGCGCTGCTTCAAGAGCCCCCCTGACAAAGCGCAGTGCTGAGTTTTGTGGCTGAACAAGACAATGTAGTGTCCCAGAGGGCTGGGATCACAGTCGTTTTGGAGCAGCCTGTTGTGAGCAGGGGGTGAGGAGTGGTACCCTCGATCCCTGCTGGACCGTGGGACTAGTGAGGGGCCAGAACAACAATAGCCCCAGGAACCAGCGGTTTCTCAGGGACTAACCCCCCTCTGGAAAGCAGAGGGGATGGTGTCCTGGTTTGAGGTAAAACAGAACAAATTTTCTCTTTTGCAATTTTACCTTTTTAGCTGGGCCTCTTCTAACTGAAGTCTGAAATTAACAGCACATTGTTCAGAAACTGCTCGCTCTCACTGTGATGAGACCTGGTTACACCAAGGGATGGTGCAGAGAGGCCCTTGCTTACACTCATTGCTGGAACAACCAAGGGCAGGGAATTTCGTTATTTGCCCCGTTGGAGGGTGGAAGTGGAAAACGTGGAGGTGTCACATCTGCAGGGAGGAGCGGACAGGACAGGTGACCCAAACCCGACCAAAAGGGTATTCCATCCCATCCGCTTAGTATAAAAGCTGAGGGATGAAAGGATCAACTCCCTTTCTTTGATGGCCAGCATCTGAGGAGGACCCTGTCTGTTCATCTGCCTTCGATCCCTATCTGAGCACTCCTGACTCCAGATCTGGAATCCAGCTCCTGTTGGCCACTGTGTCTAGTCTTGGACTTTTCCCTCTGTCTGCTGGTGACGTGATTGCCATCTTGGGAGTTTGATACAGTTTTGTATGACAGGGTATACTTTTTTCCCCCCCTTTTAAAAAGAAATTATTATTTATTTATATTTTCCTTAGTTTAGTGTTTTTCTAAACTGGCATCCATCGTTCTGAGTGGTCAGTCCAGCCAAAACCACGACACAGACCAGATTGCAGTAGAGATGCCACCATGCGCAGCGGCAGCTGCTTTGTAGTGAGTGAACGCACACCAGCCTGCGTTCACAGCTTCCGTCTGGGGTAACAGCAGGCCTTAATAACTGCGGTAATCATAGCAGAGTGATTAAATCTAAACTTTGAATATCAACACACTACTACTGGAGCACGGAAGAATCATTCTTACTTCATAAAATGATGCTTTACTTGATGCTGAAGGGCTGCAGCCCACACAGACCCGTTCCTTAGAAACGACCGTTAGTCATCATGGCCAAGGTTCACTATGAGGAACCAGAGCGCTGCCCTAAATCCAGCCACCCCCAAGTGCCACAAGCACCAGAACCGGTGTTACTTGTTGAGAGCAGGCCCTT
>VZTM01026498.1:1170-11969 GCA_013400555.1 Jacana jacana
TTTTTAATGGTAGAATCCTTCTTGGCCATCCTTTTGCTAACCTGAACAGGTGAAGAAGGTTCTTTAGATTCCTCTTTAGACTCCATTGACTTGGAATAGTGAATGCTTTGACTATTCGTATAACATTTGCTTTGCTCCATTTGTTTGAGTTGCCTTTCTTTAACACATTTGGATATCAATAAGAACATTGAGATATAACATTGAGAAGCAGATGTCATCTACCTTGACAGAACTCAGAGAGTTGCAATTAATGGAGCAGGGTCAAGTTGGAAGCCTGTAGCCAGTGGTCAGTATTGGGTCCAGTCTTGTTCAACATATTCATCAATGACTTGGACGAGGGGACCGAGTGTATTCTCAGCAAGTTCCCTGAAGATACCTCATTAGGAGGGCTGGCTGACACTTCAGAAGGCTTTGCCACCATCTAGCGTGACCTGGACAGGCTGGAGAGTTGGCCAGAGAAGAACCTAGTGAGGGTCAACAAGAGCAAGTGTAGAGTCCTGCACCTGGGGAGGAAGAATTCTGGGCACTGATAACAGTTAGGCGTGGACCAGCTGGAAAGGACTCCTGAGGAGAAGGATCTGTGGGTCCTGGTACATAGTAAACTTTCCATGAGCCAGCAATGTGCCCTTGTCACTAAGAGGGCTGATGGAATCCTGGGCTGCATAGGGAATAATGTGGCCAGTAGGTCAAGGGAGGTCATTCTTCCGCCCTACTCTGCACTGGTGAGGCCACAACTGGAATATTGCATACAGTTCTGAGTTCCCCAGTTCAAGAGAGACAGGGAACTACTGGAGTGAGTCCAGCATAGGGCAGCAAAAATGATTAAGGGATTAGAGCATGTCCCTTATGAGGAAAGTCTGAGGGAGCTGGGACTCTAGTCTGGAGAAGAGAAAGCTGAGGGGAGACCTTATTAATGCTTAAAGGGTGGGTTGAAGGAAGGTGGAGACTTTTTTCAATGTCTCACAGTGATAGGACAAGGGGCAATGGGCACAAGCTGGAACATAGGAAGTTCCATTCAAATACGAGGAGAAACTTCTCTATGGTGAGAGTGACAGAGTCCTGGAACAGGCTGCCCATGGAGGTTGTGGAGTCCCCTTCTCTGGAGACCTTCAAGACCCGCCTTCAAGACCCATCCTGAGTAACTTGCTCTAGGCAATCCTGCTATATTGGAGGAGTTGGACTAGATGATCTCTAGAGGTCCCTTCAAATGCTGACAATTCTGTGACTCGATGATATAACTGCTACAGTGTTACCGGAGCATGTTTCATCAGTGCCTTGTATAATGGTACTAATACTTGCCCTGAACTTGCTGCCAGCTCTTAGACCTAGTCCATCACACATTGTTGCATGGATTTAAAAGGAAATGAAAACATGATTGGTTAGAATACTACAAAGAAAAACCTGATGCAAAAACCTGACTTTTCAACTGCTGCTTGGACTCCCTATGCATTATTTAGGGCCAGACGCACCACAGAAGTTAGGTAGTGGGAGAGTGAAAAGAATGCTACCTTAACTCAGGAGACCAATTGCAATTGGTTGCTATTTCAAAGAAGAGTAAGATTATATTAAGATGATCAGTCCTGGTTGAGTGCTGCAGCAACTAAGATGAAAAAATTTGTAACTGGAAAATACAGATAAGTAGATAGTTAATCTGCAATAACAAAATACAAACCTGTATCTTCATTCCTGGACGTTCAAGGAATAAACAATATAAGAAGGTACTGTACAGTTCCCTCTGCTGTCTTTTCAGTCTACTGCCATTACATTGGACTCAAGTACTGCCAAACTCTTTTCCCTCAGAAGTAGTCATGAAATTCACTTCAGCTACATCTTGACTGATTCTGACAGGTAGAGTGCTAATATATTGCTAAATAAACAATTTATACCACTAATATATCATTCTAGGTAAGAGGTATTCTATAGAGTATGGAAGTCTCATGTTTCCGTATTTTATATTGCATTTTCTGAAAAAGTATGAAAGAGTTAATTAAGGTTACAAACACTAGGATTGTCAGTTCTTCTCTTTCTCCCTTCCTTAATGTTTTTTTAAGAATGAGAGATGATCTACAGAGCAAAGTCAGATCTTATTAGTTTGCCCAAATCCTATTAAACTTACGGGAAGAGTTTGCTCAAAGCCTATTAAACCTACAAGAAGAAATGACATTACCAAATGCCAACAAAACAGAATTTTTGTGTTTTTTCTATTGTTCAGATAAATTGTGGAAATGGCACGGATTATTCATTGCCTTTTCTACTCCATAGCACAGCAGATGCAAGTACTTAAGGTTGTCATTTACTCATATGGTGACAAAACCTCAAGTTTTGCATCTGTTTTAGTTACAGGAAGGTCAACAGAACATGGTGTATGTTATTGGAACTGAAATATTTTTTAAACTGTCACTCCTCATGCATTATACTTTGTGCATGATTTGAGATTTGAAAAAAAAAAAGTGACATGAGAGTTTTAATTTTAAACTTATATGTCATTTGATTTGGGAGGAGCTATGTCTGCAGACATGAAATAGAGTGAGGAATAGAGTGATAATTTGGAAACTTTTGGAAGCTGTTTCCAAAATTATCCAACCTGCATACTATAAAGTGAAGGATTTTTGTGCTCTGCTTGGACAGCCTGTGTACGAGTTTACTCGTCCTCTGTTTGTATTATCTACCTTGTAACTCTTGCACAAGGCTTTTTGAGAGGATGCTCTGCTGACTGCATAGCATTTGCTTGTGCTGCAGTAAAGAGGGAGGCATGAGAATGAATACCCTACCATTATAATCTGCACATAAGACAAAATTTCCAGTACTGTGAATGGAGATTTAACTCTGTGTTTTCAGAAATGTGTGTCTCAATAATAGATGGCTAGGTATCCTGCTAAAAATTTGCTCTTATTTTGCCCAAATTTGGATACTGCTGCACCTGTTCAGAGGGACATCTCTGTGAAGCCAGATGTCCTGATGGGTGTTCCAGTTGATTAAAATCAACTGATTACCTCACAGTCCTTAAGAATTAGAAGTAGCTCCTTGTAAATCACTAGTTAAGAGAGAACTGAATTATAATTATACTGTTTTCCACTTTTCTGTTGAAAAAATGTAATTCTCTACATCCTGAACCTCTGTGTACTTGAGTAGGTTGGTGGGATTAGGATTCCATCTGAGTGGTGAGGGGGAGAGCTTCAGACAGAGCACTCTGACTATAGAGAGCTCCTCTGACCTGAGGAGGTCAGTAGGTACATGCTGCTGCCCAGAGGGATGGGGGTCAGCAGGACGAAGGGTCTGGCAGGATGCCAGGTGCCTGGGGCAGGAGCACAGCGCAGCCCTGTTCCAGGCAGGCAGAACCCAGGCGGTAATGCTGGTGGGCCTTGAAGCAGCTCTGGGTAGAAGGTCCTGTATCAGAGATGCTGGAAATTAAGGAAAGCTTTTTCCCCATGAGGACAACTGGGGAGTGGGACTGGGTCCCAGAGAAATGGTACCTTCTCCCTCCTTGTGGGGCTGGGTCCCAGAGAAATGGTACCTTCTCCCTCCTTGGAGGTTTCCAACCCGCATGAGGTAAGCCCCTGAGAAATCTGGTCTGACTCCATGGCTGAGCCTGGTCAGGGCAAGGGATTGCTCTGGAGACCTCCTGAGTTCCTCATTGGCCTAAATTGTCCTTCAGAGTTAAGCTGGCTTAAAAATTTATCCTGACAAAAGTATTTCATAATTTTATAATAGTGGCTAATTCTAATGTGATCTTAACTGCAGAAAAAAAATGCCTAAAGGCTATATTTCAAATTTAGACAGTAGAGAAGAGAGTGAGTGTTGGAGTTCTGGGTTACTCACTTATAAGAAAAGTCAGGGGGAAGGGAAAAGTGTGTGGTAATAAGATAATTTTATTCCCATTTGATAGGGCAATCATTCCTCTACGTTTTATCTCTTTAGACCCCTTTTCCCAAGGAATGTGTGGTGTGAGATAAGAGTATACTATGAAAAAAATATGATGGTAATTGGACTATAGCAATGAAAACAGTGAGTTAAAAAGAGAGGATAGAGCAAAGATTCTGGGACAGGAAAAAATCCAGTAGCAATTTTCCACAGGTAGCAAATAATTTGTTAGAGTGCATAATTAATAGATTTGTCAAAAAGTACTTAGATTGTGAGATATTGCAAGTAAACCTCTTTCCAGATGGATTAAGATGAATGAGTTCTCTAGCAGAGTATGAAGCCTTATTGCTCAGTGGTTTGAGAGTTTGCTGCATCTAGATTTGCCTGAGTTTCTGTTTCTTTGCTCTCTTCCTTCTCTTGCTCTTCTGACTGCAGGGAAGAGGATGGGGAAAGAAAACAAAAGAGTGCTTCTAATTCTAGTATTGAATGGTGTTTTTTAAAAGGTATCTAAGCAAACAAAACTAAATCAGATGGTCAGTTGGAGACTATTCACAGCACAGGAATGTAAAATGGGAGGAGTGTGTACAACAACGGCAAGAAAAGAGTTGTGTACCAGAGAATAATATATTCAATATATGATAGTTTAAAATCAATTCTTGGCTGCATCACCAGTACTGGGGTAGGGAAGATCAATAATTTGTGATGCTAAAGTGATGTGTAGTAATTGGGATTAAAAGCTTTAAATTTAGCATTAAATGTTTTGTCACTGAAAACATGAACCACATTTGGCAAATGTCTAGGATCCAAATGAAGACAGATATAGCTAAAATATGGTAGTGACCACTACTGAGGTGAAATACACCATCTTACGACTGAACAAGACCTAGGAATGGCAATTATCCAGATTCTTAATCTTGTATTCCAGTTGTGACAGAGCAGTGGCAACATGCCAAGGTTATTTGATGTTCCTCTTGCCAAAAAAAAAAAGCAAATTAAATTAAAACTGCTGATGGTAGAATAAATGTGCTGATTTTGAAAATCTCTGTGAATAAATAAAAAGCTGTTGCATTTTGGTAATTAGGTTTAGAATTCTTAAGAAAATGTGGCCCTCTCCTTTCCTAGTGAAGGCAATGTCATGCTAGTGAGAAGAAAAGAAATATATGTGTGAGCTCGTACAGCTTGAACATACATTCCTAGATTCCTGAGAAGGCCAAAGCAGAGCTGTATACTTTTGCCTTGTGCAGAAGCATTCATATTCTTTTAAATCAAGTTTAATTGCCCATGCTTATTGAACATTTTGTCCCCCTCATCCCTACCCTCCTTGTAATTTTTCTCACATTTTTAGTTTGGAAAAATCTTTAATTGAATGGACACCAATATTACAGACCCTTTAAAATAAGATTTTTTCCCTTTAGAATGAAAGTACACTTTGAGTCTGTTTCTAATGGGTTACACCAAAAACACATATAAAAAGGTATATGTGCGTTATGAAAATTAGATTTTTTTTGTTCCGATCCATGTTTAAGATTTCGAGCCAGAGCCAGCCTCTAATTTAGGGTTATTATTCTTGCATGTCTTAGATTGTCTTCAGATCTCTTTGAATGGAAACAACATTTTTAAATAACATCACCATAGAATCATAGACTTGACTAGGTTGGAAGGGACTTTTGAGATCATCTTGTCTAACCATGAACCTAACCCTGATAAAAATCTATCACTAAACCACATCACTAAGCACTATGTCAACCCGTCTTCCAAATGCCTCCAGGGATGGTGCCTCAATCACTTCCCTGGGCAGCCCATTCCAATGTTTAATAATTTTTTTGTGTAAAATATTTTTCCTGATATCCAATCTGAACCTCCCCTGGCACAACATGAGGCCATTTCCTCTTGTCCTAGGATCTGTTACTTGGGAGAGCAGATTGACTCCAGCCCTACACCCTCCTTTCAGGTAGTTGGAGAGAGCAATAAGATCTCCCCTCAGCCTCTTCTTCCCAAGACTGAACAATCCCACTTCCCTCAGCCTCTCCTCATAATGCTTACTCTCCAGATGTGTCACCAGATTTGTAGCCCTTTAGACCCACTCCAGCACCTCAATGTCTTTTTTGTGGTAAGGGTCCCCAAACTGGACACAATACTCCAGATGGAGTCTCACCAATGACAAGTAAAGGGGGACGATCACCTCCCAAGTCCTATTCACCATGCTGTTCCTGATACAGGCCAGGATGCTCTTGACCTTCTTGGCCACCTGGGCACACTGCTGGTTCATGTTCAGCTGACAGTCAGCCAAACCCCCAAGGTCACTTTTATGCAAGGCAGCTCTCCAGCCACTCTTCCCCAAGCTGCATGGGGACATAGCAACCCAAATGCAGGACCCAGCACTTGGCCTTCTTGAACCTCATCCTGCTGATCTCAGCTCATCAACCCCCTGTCCAGCTCGTTGATAATGATGATAATGTGGTAAAATAGTCTCAATTAGAAATTTAAAAAAATAATTTGTTCATGTGCTGTATTTTTGAGTTCTGTGTGCCCTTCATTGGGTAGAATAGCGTACTTAAACATTGAAATGAGTCCCAAACTTAATTCCTGTGCCCTTCCAGGCACCCCTGTGTATCAAATCAGCTAAAACCCAAAGGAAATACTGCAGGCAGAACATTCAGAACAAATGAATTTGCTTTAGGTTACCTTTTTCATTTACCAGAATGAGTCAAGGATCTAAATTCGTCAGAGAGATTAACCAGCAACTAATCTAACTAGACAGCTTCATTAATAAGGTTTTGATATGTTTGGGAAACTGAAAGTTATTTTTTCTATTATATCTAAAGAAATAAGATCAGTGATCTGGTTTTAGAGTAATTAGGAGATGGGGATTTCAATGAGATGAAATAAATTCATTACCTTTGTACCTTGGATTCTGTTTTCCTCAGATTCAGACACTGTTTAGGATATCACACAAGTGACCTCACTGATATCAGATGCTCCCAGAGCTCCTCCTAACTACTCATTTGGTTTGGGAATACCTGAGGAAGCCTAGAACCACGTCCACCTGGGAGTAGGGGCCTGGGGGATACTTATGTAAGAAACCTCCCAGCTTTATAACTCTTCCAAGAGTCGCATAGTGTGTTTCTCCGGCTTAGGTGTCCTCAGGGTACCAAGAGCACAAGCACAAGCACAAGCAGAGAGGCCAGCAACCAAAGGAGGCCTGATTCCAGCCCACATGATGGGATCTCAAGGAACAACGCATCGACAATGCCCCATCATCTGGTTTGCAAGACTTTGGGGGTGCTTGTGTGCTGGTGTGCTCCCTGCTGGGTGCCAGCCTGACCTTTCTCTCCCGTGTCCCTGACCAGGCGATAACCATCCGAGGCTGTCACAAGGGGTGCATCTAGTTGTGAGGGGGGTACCTGGGACTCCAAGGTGCTTTGTGGGAGCCAGATAACAACACAACAGCCAAGGGTGAACTTGAGCAAGGCCGGTAACTGTGGTCAATATGCAACATGACTGGAGGTCAAGCCCATTACCCCCCAGAAATCACCAGCAGCCCAAGAAACCCCTGAGCTCTCCTGCACAGCAGTGGGCCACCATGAGCAGGGACGCCAATCCAGATTGCTTCTGGAGATTTAGAGATTCCTTGCCTCAAGAGGTCCTGGGGAAGCGCCTACTCAAATGCAAACCTTGGAAATCTTAGCTAAGTGATGGCAAGGATTGATTGGAGAAGAGGAGACTGAGGAGTGACCTCATGAATGTTTATAAATGTGTAAAGGGTGAGTGTCAGGAGGATGGAGCCAGGCTCTTCTCAGTGACTTCCAATGATAGTACAAGGGGCAATGGGTGCAAGCTGGAACATAGAAAGTTCCGCTTCAATCGGAGACAAAACTTCTTCATGGTGAGGGTGCTGGAACACTGGAAAGGGCTGCCCAGAGACTACTGGCTTGCTTCCAGGGGGTCCATTCCTTCTGGGAGGTCACTTTTTGTACATAGTTTGGAACGCATAAATACATGGCGTGTTGAAACCAAAGCTGCATCTCCGAGTGTGCGTGCCTCATTCTGGGAGGAGTAGAGTCTTGGATCTCCTCTTTGATTAACATGTGATCATTATGGATGTCTTTTGGTATCTTCTGCAAAGTGAAATTTATGAAATCTTATGCAGTTAACTCATGCTTCAAATCATGTAACTTGGATTTGAATTAGGATGTACCTGGATTAGCCAGAGAACTGCAGGAGCCTAGGACTCTGGGACATTACTGTAGTTTTTCTCCAGGGTTCACTGAGATGGGAGATGAAAAATGTTTATATCAGCTATTATTCCTGAAGTTACTAATATTACTGTTAATATTACTCTATTAATATTACTAATGTCAGTGTGAAGATGTCAAAACCTATCATACTGTAATCTTTGATGAAAATGAAGTATTATGAAGTTGCCAGTGAAATTCTGAATTAATTTAGATTTTACTGAATTAAAATAAAAGTTTTCTTTTAATTTTGAGAAACTAAACTGAAACAGATTAACAGATTAATTCCTCCTGGGGCATAATGATCCATAAATGCATTTAATTTAGGAACACAAGAGGGAAATACAGCAGGTATGTTAGTGCCATGGATCTAGAGCTGTGCTAATCTTTCAACATCATGTACCTCTGAGAGAAGATAATCCCTGTTTCCTTTTCTCCTGTGGAGATCTGATGTGTAGGAGAGAACAGAGAATTAAACATCAGTTCAGAAAAGCCAATGAGATGACTTGCAAGTTCAGTCTTTACTGAATTTATAAACTAAGCAAAATGTCATAGTTGAGCAGAAAAAGACATTGCATCATAGAACTGTAGAATGGTTTGTGTTGGAAGGGACCTTAAAGATCATCAAGTTCCAACCCCCCTGACATGGGCTAGGGCACCTCCCACTAAAGTAGGTTGCTCAATACCCCATCCAGCCTGGCTTTGAACACTTCCAGGGATGGGGTATCCACAGCTTCTCTGGGCAACATCTTCCAGCATCTCACCATTCTCACAGGAAAGAAAAAAAATGTTTTGTTTTGTTTTGTTTTTCCTAACAAAATTAAAAATCTGTGAGAAAAATCTTCTGTACTATTTTCTTCTGAGAAGGCATTTCAGAGAAATTTTCACATTTTCAGAGAATAAGTCTTGTGCATCAGTTTCTCACAGTCAAAGCTCTGCTTGCTTTGGGGGGTATTGTCAAGATCTAGTGTCTCAGAAGAGAATGAGAATTATGGGAGCTATTAGTTCCAGAGGAACAGAATAGTATTGAAAAACTGGACCATCTGATTGTTGGAGTGTTTACTGGAAACCAAACAATTCAGTTACTAGAAATGGAGCATCTTGTTACTTGAGTGCATATTGCAGTATGCACTGTAATAATGGGCATGTAGTTTGAAAAAGGACTGAAATGGCTCTGTATGAAAGGGACAAAAAGGAAATATTGAATTATGTCTGGCTTAGCATATTTCACCTCCTAGAAAATATGCAGAGTCTAGTTTTCAAAGGACCCTAACTGCATTTGAGAATCATATTTAGATCCTTCAATAAACACTCGGGTTTTCAAATATGAAATGAAATCGTAAACACTGGATATGATATTTTGAAAGCAACTTCCAAATTCTGGGCCTAAAATCATGCATTTACCTACCTATGTGTATATATAGAAACACAGACAGCTGACATTATTTTATATGTAACTGTGAAAATCAGGCTTATTTTCATTATAACTGCTATATAGGTACCTCTTGGGTTATGTACATGCATGTACAGGAATACATGAGAGCTGATGTATAGACATCAAACAATTGTGCTTATGGAAAGGGGATTTTTTAATTTGCCTACAAATATCACTTTATTTCTATAGTTACTGTTGGAGCCGTTCTTCTCTGATATTAGGCATATTGTATTAACCTGTCCATATTTCTACTCTTTCTGCAAGGTTATTTAATGGGATATATTTTGACCAATTACTTTTAATAAAAACACAAGCATTATATACATAAAAGCAGAAAAAACAAACATGATATTGCTTTGGAAAACTCCAAAAATATTACAAATCTCAGGAAAAAAATCAATGATTGCCTAACCATACATTAAATTACTGCACAGAAAACAAGTGCTTGGGTTTTTCGTGTCTGACAATAGCAAAAGCTACAGTGTTACAGCTAATATAGTAGCAATTTTTTTGTCAAACAAGTCCTTATTACTTGTTCAGAAGTTAGGTGTGCAATTCATATATACATATGTATATATACTTTCTGCTGTTGTGGTTAAATGCCAGCTGGCAACTAAAAACAAGAGAACCACTTGCTCACTCCCCTTTTCAGCAGCATAGGGGAAAAGAGAACTGGAATGGTAAAAGTGAGAAAACACACAGAAACAGTTTAATAACTGAAATAAATAATAATCATAGTGATGATAACTAAAAATATAAAATAATATCAATTAAGATAATGACAATGAATAAAATAACAACATCAATACTAATTTTTATTCTTAATAAGAATATTTATTATTATATAAATATATTATACAATATAAATATAAATAATATTATGCAATATAAATTACATTATATTGTAATATATTTGGTATATTATATATATAATATAAATTATATTATATTGTATTATATAGATATAAATTATATAAAGCCAAAGCACAGCTAGAGCCCAACCTAGCTTCAGCTGTTAAGGATAATAAAAAATGTTTTTATAAGTTCATTAACAACAAAAGAGGATTANACTTTGCCTCAGTCTTTAACAGTGGAACTGGCTGTTCCCTGGAGACTCGGCCACAGGAGCAGGGAGACAGGGAGGGGAACCAGAATGAGGACATCACAATCAATGAGGAAGTGATCAGTGACCTGCTATGCCGCCTAGATGCACACAAGTCTATGGGACCGGATGGGTTACACCCAAGAGTGCTGAAAGAGACGGCAGA
>VZTM01026499.1:316-26597 GCA_013400555.1 Jacana jacana
AGTGTGCATTCAGAGACACATAAAAATGGCAAGAAAAGTTAATGCTCCTTTATTGTGCTCTTTGCTTCCCAACATTTGAGAGAGAGCGTAGTTTTCTTCTTTACACCAGTCACCATGTTCTTCTTCAGTTCATCCATCTGCAGTCTGCTCCTTCTGCTTCACATTGGTGATGAATTATACTCTGCTTCCTCCATCTAATCCTTTTCATTTATTTATATTTTATGGAGGAAACATAAAAGACTCCTCATAAAAATCCAACTGTTTTTGATAAACCTTGTCATGCACAAATAATGGAGCCTTGTCAAGCACAAGCCTTGCTGGAAATTTATGCCTTCTAATAATAATAACGGGAGAGAATCAGGAACAAATAAGGAATATATTGAATTGGATTCAAAGTATGTTTATGGTTTTAAACTGGTGGCGATGAAGTATTTTTTATCCAGAAATGTTTTTACATGTTAGTGTAATTTAAATACCATGTTGTGCTTGAACTCTGCAATATTTAGCCTAGCAGAGCTATGAAAAGCATCTTGTACTATAGCACAGTAGAGCAGAGTTCCTTCTCTTCCCAAGGTCTGATGGCAGGAAGAGGAAAAGATATGCTTTACTTATCAATATAGGTGGAAATAAGCCAGAATTTGGGGCAAAGAAGAGAGCTGGTGGTCAGCTGAGGTCTATCTGTGGGTTAACAAAAAATGGTAGGGACACAAAGGTTAAAGAAAACTAATAAAAGGCAGATTGTTATTAGTATATTAATTTTCTTTAGCAGCAAACTTCCTTGGCTACAGGCAAGTTGTCCAAAGTAGAAATGCTTGTTATTTCTGACTGCTAAGCCTGTTGATATGTGGAAGGGCATAAGGACAACTTATGGTAGTGAACAGTAGGTTCACATCTAAAAGAAAATATGATTGCCTCTTGTTAAAGTCTTTAGCTATCTCTCTGCTGTATGACATTTGATTTCCTATTATAATTTTTGCTTTGAGAATAAGACTAAACAGAATGTTAATCGTTTGCTGATGATACCAATTAGCATTTTATAGCACTTTACAAATGTCAGTGTATGAAGGAGATCTCTCAGGAAGAAAACCTTGTGTTCAACTGGCAGAATCTAATCCAAACAAATGAATCCCTTTAATGAAGAGGTTTCTTACTAGCACAGCTAGTTCTCTGAATATATTGTCTGTGCATCTTCACAGAACTGATATTTATGCTCCCATGAGTGTTACTCTTTACATGAAATACTTGTTTTATATCTTTTCAGGAGTGAGAATCTCTGTAATTCCCTTCCAGGCTAACATATCCAAGCTGTCATGTTGAACTACTGGTAGAAATAATATTAGAAAATGAAGAAACAAAGACAAGAAATTATTTTTCAATTTAGAAAACTGATTGTCTCATGTAAGGCCTGTGCTCAAAGCTGTGCTTTGCAAACATTGAAGGTTTCATTGGACAGGTGTGAAGGGGAAAGAAAACTTACTCTAACTCTCAGAGGATACTAATGTTTTAGTTTAATTTCATTTGGTGCCTTATCTCCCACCACCTCATTCAAAATTTTCTTGGCAGACTGTGCAAGAACTCAGCCCTTGGGTTTCAACTTTGCAAGATAAGACAACTGTTGCTGAACTGGGCAGTTGCCAGTCAGCCAAAGAACTAAGTTAACAAGAAATCAGGCAGATTTGAGGGAACCGATTCTTTCACACTTCATCAATTACCATTCTCTATAAAACAGTGGGACTTTAACAATCTCTGAGAAAGATATTCTGTCATTGCTTTTGTCTTGCTCCACATGACATTGATTGTAATGCATTGTACAGGACCAGATGTCAGGGATGAATCAATTGATTTTGCAGTGTTGTAGCAAAACGATGACCTTTACAAGAGAGAAGCCAAAAAAGGTCACAATTTAAGCCTCATAGTTGACTTTACAAAGGAAAGTTCAAGTTTTGCAGGTATCAGCTATTATAATGAGGTTAGTGACAAGCTTCCAACAACATGTAACTTACGATAGATCTGTAATTTTCCTTTTACAAAGGTTTGACATAGATATATGTATTATATTGTTGCCAAGTCTTCATCTCTATATATAACTTTTAAATTATCTTCAGAACTGATGCTACCCTCCCCACCACTTTCCTTCCCACCATGAATCCCTGAAATAGCATACCAGTTTTTAAACAGAACTTGGTGTAATTGGGTGTTTCACAGTAGTATAATTTTCATACTGCTCAGGACGGATTCGTAATTCTCCTTGCCTGAATTACATCGGCATAACTGAAAATGGAATAGAGGGCTGGTGGAGTTTTCCTGAAGAAGTTTACTCCAGGTGCTTGCAGTCTGACCCCTTAAAGTCAGAAAGTGAATTGCCAATTGGGTGTTTGACAACTGCCATTTATCATTTGCACATTATGATACGTGAGGCCTTAAGAAAAAGAATTGTAATTCTGAATGACCTGTGGGACTTGGCCAATGTATACAAGCTGTAGATTTCTTGCTGCAGAAGGAAATTAATCAAAACCAGTAATTTGGACATGATCTTTTGTATCATGACAGATAGATTCTATGTTTACATTCTCAAAACACAGACTGGTGACTTTTCTGTGAGATTAGAAGGAGGAAGGAAGCAGGGTTGCTGGTTTTCTTTCCATTTTTATTATTACGTTAATTTTTGAAGGATTTCTATCTAGGATCTTATTTCTAAGTCTGATGATGCTTATCCGTAGGTTCATGAAGCCTTTTCCAGCGTCCAACAAATAGAATCTGACATTCTGGGAACTGCATGAGTCCTATGGGTGAGTAAAAAAGTCTAATTCAAAACGTGGTTAGGTTGTTTTTTGGTCCCTCACTTAGGATAAGGATATGAATATACATTTCTATCGCCTATATACATATATATTCTGTAGTCTGGGGCTTGGAAATTCTTTATTGTGTAATTCTGAAATTGATAATGGTTTATTTCCACACAGAGAGGACACTTGAAAAGGCAAGGTGTACCAAACAGCAAGGAGCAGCTGCTGCCTTATTTATTTTTTTATTAAAAAAACCCCAAACATTTAACATGGAACATCCTAACCACTTGATTTCAATAGCATGATATAATCTATATCTCCTAGTGCTACTTATGAGTCAGAAAAGCCTGTAAAAGTATAATAATTAAAATTCTGCATGAGAAAGGAAGATAAATGTGTTAATTCTGAATCTATGAGAACTTCATTTATTTTACTGAAATAGCAATTTTGAAGTGCTTTCCTCTTCCACCCCATCCACCACTGCTTCTAATGGGGCTACCTATGTTTGATTACAAAAAAATCTCTTCCTCTTTGCCCCCAGCTACACACACACCCCTGCCCCAGCCCAGGTTAGGCAGCACTACCCTGAGCGCTGGAGATTTAAGATCCCATGTCTTTTTCTGGTGTTTGTAATCAACAGCTGGAAGGTAAATGTGACTCTCCAAACCAAAGGGAAGACCAGATGTTTCAAATAATTCTTAAAATACTAAATTTTATTCTTATGTTGGATACAGATTCAGGACATTAAATATGTTGATAAACTTATTCCAAAATATCCCTTTGCTTATCTATAAGGATTTGATCTATATGTCAAATGCCCAGTTTTGGAATTAGGACATCTATTTTTTTATACTACATATATCATGCCTTTTGATACAGTTGCAAATAAGATATGTTGCATTACGTTCTTCAGAACAAAGTCTGAGTAAGGTCAGGATCTCTCAACCTTAGCCTTACTTTTCCTGCACTACTTGGCTCTAATAACTCACAGAGTTTACTCAATCAGCATTTTAAATACAGTGTGTCCCCTTCCATCATTCCTAACATGAGATGATGAAAAGCACTGTAACTAATTTTATGCAACATAATGAAATTAAAAGCTTTTGGTATTACTGTACTGCAGGTATAAATCTAAGTAAATGTGATGTTGGAGAGAGGTTACTTAGCATTTTCTATGGATGTCTGTTCTTGTTTCTTCACAAATACTATAAATAATTGCATGGTTTGTATAAGCTTTAAGTGTCTGAGCTAGCAGTTTCCTACTGCCTTTATTCATTAGCTAGGAAAAAGTAAAGCTAATGGAAAACTATCCATTGCAATGAAACTGTATATTTGCTTACCCATCATAGCAAAATGTTAACCCACATAATATTTTAGTGCCAAATTAACTGATGCCAGACTCTATTTCAACATATACACTGATAAATTTCAGAGAACCGGAAAAAATCGTATATACATATTCTTATATTTCAGTTTTAGCCATCAAATTCTACATGTTTTCTATAATCTGGATATGAACAAGAGTATAGCTTGAGTCTGAAGGGCTGCTTTGCCCTCATACAGAAATGTTTAAATGAGTTAGGGAACTTATGTAGCTTTTTTCAACCCCTTTATGCATTATCGTCTGTGTACTCTGGCATTTACTTCTCCCAAATACATACCTTACTTATCCAAAGCCTTGCTATTTTTACCCTTCATAATATGAAATATGATATTCTCTCTGTAATTTCTTATTGCACTGCAAATGAATTTTTGCTTGTTTCTCATAGTGCTAGACTTACTCTCATGAGTTATTTTTCGCATGTATCTTTTGTTCAGTTTATGCTATACAGGGTTTTTTTTCCACCAAGCAGAACGTGGAAGACATGAAGAAGATTTTTGCTCATTAAAAGTCTAAGGGCCTTTTCATGCTTAGCCTTTTAATGAGCAAAAATGGCCTTTTCATGCTTAGTGTTTCATAACAGAGGATGACGTAGATTTTCTTTTCTCATTGCCTCATGACATTGCCTCTTTCGTCTTGGAACTGCAGTTATTTAAAAGTATGTATTCCTAATCTATCCAAGTTGTCCTGAACTTTATTGCTCTCACTTTGTATTTACAACTATTTTCCCTCCCTGTAACCAACATTTAGTCTTATCATCAGTTATCCAACTGGAATCATGTTTATGCAAGGTTGTTTGACATTTAAAGGAAATCCTTTCCTCAATTAGCTCTCTGATTTTTCCCTTCCCAAACTCCCCCTCCTCACCCTCTCTCTCCCACCTTGTCTGCTCTTGACAGCTCTGAGATATGGAGCATCAACTCATCTCCAAGCACCTGCTTTCCGCCCGGATGGGAAACACAAGGACTGAGGTACTCACAGTGCTCCTGGGCCAGCATCAAGGGCCATATGGAGGAGTAATATGGGTGCTCTGCACACAACAGTTTAGATACCACCTGGAGTAGCCCTGAAATCTCAGTAAGAAAATTGTCTCTGGCTTCTCTGCCCAGACTTTCTATTCAGAAGTCCATAAATTCAGCTGAGATTGAAGTTCTGTTTCTTTTATATGTCCAAGATGGTCCTTTCTCTTCAGGCTTTTTGTTAAAAATTTTGAATCAAGGACTCCTGTGGCCAGGCATAGTGCAGTCTTTCTTCTGCACATACATGATTTCAGTACAGTACTGCCACTAGTGCTAGTATTGGCTCTGAAGCCCTATATTCAACAAGTATACCTTTTTAGCACTCGTTTATCTTCCAGCACTTTCCCATTTCCCTTCATTGCTCTATCTCATTTAATTTCACCCAACATTTCCCCCTTTCTTATTGCTGGCAAGTAATTCATGTAGTTATGCATCTTTGCAATGATGGAGCTTTCTGAGCAATCCCTTTCCTGCAACAGAAAACTTTAAAAACTTTCCTGATATTAAATGCTCAGTCAAGTGCACAGTTATCTTTTTTGAGCTGTGCAAACAAAAAAGAACATTTCTGGGGTAGAGTGCAGAGAAGGTTTTTTTTAGTTTATTGGTTATTTCAGGACACAAAGGATGCAAAACACAAAATATCTCATTTTACTGAGAGAACATATTTTAATTGCAATTATTATTTTAAGTCAGTGTTCTGAAAAGTGCCATATTTCAAGGCACAGAACCATTGACTGAGAGCTCCAGGAAAAGCGGAGTAAAGCAGCTTGACAAAGTTGTAAGAAACTCTTTATGCTGCTCTCTCCTCAGCTTTATTTTTGGTCTCTGATTTTATTTTTATGCATATGACATGTATTTCTTTTACATGTTATTCAGTTAAAAAGTAAAACTTGCAAGTGTTGTTAACAGTTGGTTTCCTCTTAGCTATTTTGAGAGGGTGTCCTCTAGTTGCTTTTGGAAAGACTTTTTAGACAGCATCATCATGTTTGTTAGTCAGCTTTGGCACTCCGACCTGAAAAATCAAGGCAATTCTTAGTATCACATCACTATCAGATCAAGGACTTTATAGGACAATACCAGAATGACTGAACTGCATTAATTTACAGCATTAATAAGCCCTTTCAGATTACTAAACTTTCTATTATATACCTTATCCTATTGGTTTTCACAAAAGGAGCACCAGTGTTTTCGCACTACTACAGATACCTCAGTTCTAAACTGACTTGTGTAGGGTGAATTTTTATGGCTCAAAAAAGAGATACCAATAGCTGCCTTTTGTTAAAAGAGATACCCATACACTGGAATTTTCTGAAAAGCAGAGTCTAGAATGAACCTAATGTATCAGATTAGTTAGTTGAAGATTAAGTAAATAATTCTTCAAGGTAATATAATTTCAGTATTTGCTGTTTCACTTGAACATGTTTTTCATATCAAACCCCATTTTAAGACTGACAGTACGTATTATCTCAAATAGATGAACAAAACTATTCTTACAGTACTGTTAGTATCAACCAGTGCTACTGGACAGTATATTATACCCTTGTGCTTTTGTGGGGAAGAGACAGGATTTATAGCCAAGGTCCAGAGAAAGACAGTAGGAATATGTCATGCTTATTTGGGACCAACAGGGAAACAATAAATGAATCCAGTGCAGCACTCTGGCTTTTAGCTATGTTATAGGCAATCTGAACTTTCATTACCTCAAGTGACTAGTGTTGAAATTTTTGATACAGTAGATACAGCACTATCTTTTACCTCCACAGTCTTGAGCTTACCCGTGAGTGCCAATGATGTTATTACGGGGTTGTGACCTAGCCAAAATTAAGAACGACTTTATCAGCACATCAGCATCGCTGGAACTGCCTGACTGCCAAAGTTTCCGATGCTGAGTTGAATAACAACATTGTTCAGTAAGAGCTATTTCCTTGAAGCTTAGTTATGAACGTGTTTGGGACATGGTGGTTTCTCTATTAGCATTTTTGTAGTGAATGCTCTTCATTGTATCTTATGCAATTTGTCACTGCAGTTGGCTCTACAGAAGGAGAAATAAGTATGTAAAATTTACAATAAATGTATGTAAAAAACAGTTATCTGCATAAATACTGCCATCCCATTCATCATAGTTCTGCTCTGAAAACAGTAGGACCAAGTATGAACCCTTTTATCTTTAAATATATTTCAAGAATCAGTCTGAAGACACTTCACAACATTTCCATTTTTTTTGGCCTCTGCTGCTTTATTTCCTACAGCTGGGTAACAGGCTGCCTGACATAGGCTGCCTAACGTGGGGCTGTCTCTCCTCTCTTCAGTTCTACAGGTTAATAAGATCCTTGTCCAAGGCTTAACTAATAAAAAACCTATGAGTGATCCTAATGAGTAATTGTGACAATGCATCTAAGAAAGCAGAACTACCAGAGTCTATATCGTCTTTTGAGCATCAAAGGAAGACAAAACAATCAAAGTTTAGAGCTAAATATTTGCCAGGAATAAAGCCATGGCTTCAAACTCTTGAGGTCAATAGTGTTAGGATTTAGACTTGTCATATGGATGAGTTAGCTTGATGCTTACAGATCTTTTGAGGCCCACGTCCCCCAGGATACCATCACTCCAAGTGAAGTCTGTTACCAGTGTCTTGATTACTTTCTCAGTTTTGTGTCATATTTATAAAATAGATCCAAGCTGCCCTTTCATTCTCTGGTAGGCTGTGTATTCCTGGGAATGGCAAACATCTGAAGTGAAGTATGTGCTCTGCAAGGTAAGAACATCACCAGTGCAGTGCATATTCTTTAGCTCATGAATTATATTTTGATTGAAATACATGGTATGAAATCTATGGTTTAGTAATATGTAGTTTTTTCCAATAGGCAGATAATGAGGACATGTGGGAACTTAGTTGTTTTACATGGCTAACAAAATACTGAAAAAAACCCAAAACATAAACCTGTCAGTGGAATTCATGCACAATGATTGGGATCACTGATTAATATTTCAATTTATACCAGGAAATACTTTAACACTCATGCACTATATACACTGAAGTTTTTGTGTTTGTGTTCAGTAAACGTATAGAGGCCCTGGGGTTTTTTGTTTTGAGGGAAGATGCTGAGAATGAAGAGCGACTAAAGCAAATCACTAGTACTATTTGTAACATACCAGGAAAGTCAGTGAGGTGATTGTTTTGCAACTTCAAAATAGCAAGGAATTTTCCTTCCAGAAGACAGAAAACCAGTTCTCAGCCTAAGCTCATATTTTTTTCTGGTGTTTCCTCAGTATCTTGAACTTAAAGCAGGAGCAGAATCTCCTGTTTATAGCCCAGTTCATATTTATTTTCAGCAGCAGCTTTTTCTGATCGGACCTTGAGACTCACTAAATAATTCAATGCGATAAACCTGCTTAGAATGCTTCTTCCGCTCCTGGATGAATGAAGCCCAGGAGACCAGAAAGGATACCTTACCTTATCAAATGATATTATTGCAATCTGAGAGGTTCATTCAGGTACTAATAAGGCACTTTTTTTCTTTTTTCTTTTTTCTTTTTTTTTTTTTCATAATAAAATATGGTTTGCCTTCAGAAGCAAGAGCTCTATTTGAATGCCCAAAGATTGCAGCTTGTCAAAAAGGCAGCACCCCACTTAAGAAAATATGTCTTATTTGATAGTCAATGGAAATGAATGATGCTTATTTTAACCTGGTCTATAAAACATCGTACAAATGAAAATTCAGGAGATTGCTGCATGTGCTGTACATTACCTACACAGTGCTTCTGATCTTGTATATTTATCTTTCTGTAGGTTTCATTTAGCCAAGGAAAAACCTTTGTCCACATGTTTTCTACAAAGCAGGTTGTGTGCACTAACTCCTGTTGAACAGATTCCTGCTTTAACCTAAGGTGATGGGACAGTGCAGGTCCTTTTATAAAGAGAAAAAAGAGGAAGAAGAGAAGGGAGTAATCAGTCCCCTTCCAGGAAGCGTTTTTTTAAATGAAGCATCCATATTTTCCTCCAAGAAACAGCACTAGACTGTCTTTCTTAAAGTATTTCATTTTTTGACAAACTTGGACCCAAGCAAATGCTTGAAGGTCTAACTAGAGAAACTTTATTACAAAGCACGAGCTTACTGCTAATACATTACAAACAGTATCCTTGCAAAAGAGGGACTGCAGACCACTTTCTCTGAACACAGCTCTTGTACTGTTGTGTGTGTTGGGGGGAGAAAGCATTTTTACTTTCCAAACTCATTTAATGCAAAATATACTAGAGGGGGAAAAGCACTGATGTCTTTTTAGTTTCTTTTTCTATGTCTCTATTGCAAATACTGTGAGCTAGGAACCCCTTCCTAGTCCACACGCTAAGTAGCCCAGGCTTTATGTGTTCACACTATGATGCACCTGGTCCAGGGTCTCATCTGCATGCCTTATTATGCAGCTTTATTCCAAAGTCTTCACTATTATTTGCTATGCTTGTATTTTTGGTACAGATTATCTAAAAGAATGTGAGCACTGTGCCAGAGCCTGTTTAAGGGCACTTCAGCCTGGGATGCAGCATGAGTGCCTGTGGGTGCTGGTGCCAGCCCTTCTAGCACAACCTCAAGCAGCTTTGCAGAGGAAAGTGGCTGCACAGGGTGGTTTAGGCTGTGTGTCCTCTTGCCCAGAGCTGAGCTATAGCTGAGTGTCAGCACAGAGACTTTTATGTGGCAGAGGAGAAGGCTGCCTCAGAGAGCATGCTAGCAGTAGGGCTGACCAGTGATCCAGTGCCTGAACTTGTTTTCCATTGCTTTTCGGCTTACTGGTATAAACATAGATTTTTAGTTTGAGTGCAGCCAGTGGCTGCAGTCTGAGTTCTCCCAATACAATCTGGTGAAATCCCCTAGCTGCTGCAGTTCAATGGCACTGACCTGTGGAAGAAGGAAGGCGTTTCATTTCTATTAAATGCTACTTGAATTGTCTCCTCCAGGACTGCACCTTCATGCTGCTCTTTCTTCTTGGCACCTGCATTCCCTAACTTCCAGGAAGCCCTCCAGAAATGCCCTGTTGAGTTGTTCTCTCACCCCACGGGTTTTGTCTGTTACTTTTCTTTATCCAGAAATTCTATAGGAGTGAAACTAAAGGAACCACTGGACTTTATAGAATGTTGTAGCTTTTCCATATCGAAAATAATGCAGATTTTTTTTTTAGATGACTTGAAGTCACTTGATGGCTAGAACATTCACTGACATTCTCCTTTGAATACTCCAATTTTGTACCTATAGATATGTAAGAACTTTAAGACTATTTCTATAGATGAGTTGTGCGGGATTTTTAGACAACAATTATACTAGCACCCCTCAAAGATACATTTCAGGTCTCTTATTGCTGACTGAAGATCAACGTACACAGTACACAAGGACTCTATACCTTAGGCCTTGAAAAATAGTGTATGCTAATTCTGGCATAAATGAATTCTTCCTAAGTTTGATACATCTCTAAACATTAGTTTTCCTCCTTCTAGCCAGCTTTGGAGCAATAAGTAGCTGCAGTTGCTTCAGTACTTCACTAAGCATCCAATTGAAAAGAGAAGGAAAAGTCACCTGAGAACACCAAACTAATGTTTGGCGCTTCCAATAGATGTGTGTAAAATCTAAAGAATGTACAGAGAAAGACCGCTATCAGGCTAAAGCAGGAACATAAAAATATACAAGTCTATCTGAGTTGTGTTGATAACTGAGCTTGAGGAATGTGCATTATGTCATGACCACTGACAGCTTTAACTAGACAGGAAAATGCAAGCACCTTTTTTTCTGATAACAGTTGGTGCATTGATAGTCTTTACTGACCTTATCTGAAGAATAATAAATGCTTCAGTTCCTCAGTTTGTCCTTATTACTTTTTTTAGTTGATTTTTCATTTTCCTTGTCCTTTTAGTGACAGATTCTGCAGATAATCAAGACAAAAAATAACCCAACCTTTCGAACTTTACTAGCGAGTTGACTGAGACAACTGGCAGCAAGACACCTTCTAAGTGCTCTTGGTTTAAAGTATGGATTAAGGTCAAACATTTTATAAGGCCTTGTGATGACTGCAAAGGGATGCAGAGCAGTTACCCTCACCAAGGTGAAACCCCACTGTGCAAAAGATGCCAAAAAACAGGTATGTACAAATCCCAGGGTTATAAGGTCTGGACAGGTGACCACTGTGAACACCTTTCCTTAACACCCCACCTCTAGCACATAGCCTCGGTGCTTCCCACTCGAAGCGCACTATTTTGTGCAGTCACAAGAAGCAGAAGTGCTATATAAGAAACTAACTTTCCAGAAAACCCGAGTTGTATAATCAACTAAATAAATGTGAGCAGTACAAATAACACCTTCGAGTTGATTTGACTGTTCAATTATTGATCAGGAAGAAATTCTCACATAAAATGTCAGACCAGAAGAATTTTGCTTTCTGTAGTCCTAACAGGCTGAGGGTTTTGTTCCAAAGGACACTGTGACAATCCTGCTGCTTCAGGAAAGACAAATATTTACTGGTAATTTCAATACTGCTACTGCATATAAAACAGCAAGGGACTGGCTATTCATCATAGTATGGGCTTCTATTTTTTATTTTTAAAAAGTGATCTCCTCCAGCAAACAAACAAAAATACTTTGATGTAATTTTTAAAATGTTATTTATTATTTAACGTGTTCCTCTGAATCAATTACATAAAAGGCCACAACATGAAACAAATGCAGATATTAAAACACATCATAGTCTGTGTGTTAGCCTAATTCGGTTTCTTTGTTTACAAAATAAACATCAATATAAATATTTAATACAGTAGCTGCAGTAAGAAAAAGGACAAACTATTATTACTGTGAGAATGCTGAGCACAGTGGAAACTATCTTTCAAATTAAACTTTCTCTTTGCTTGGGTAGAGCCTTTTTTCATAAAAGAAAAAGTCATAGTGCATTAATGGCAAATATCTGTCAGGAAAGAAGTCTAAGAGCAACTCAAAGAAGTATATTGCTCTGAGGAAGATGGCTTTGCATTTGTACAATGTTTGCAAGAAGCTCAATACCAATATCTTGAAAATAACAGTAAATATTTAACCTAAGGAATATTTCATATGATTGCAATAAATGTTTAATACAATGTAACTTTACAGTACTTCAAAAACTTATTGCTGCAAATATTTATCTAGAATTTTAATTAATTACATGTATAACCCATGAAATAAACTACCTCACAGCCTTGATTCAGCAAGCTGCTCTGCAGAAATGCGGAGGTATATCCTCATGCAGCTGTGCTCTGTGTCAGAGCCTTAGACTGTGTATTTGAACTCCCAACCCTTGCCCTGCTTGCAGATCCATCAGTGTCAGGACTATCCCTCTTTTCTAACTTCTCATATACAAATTCACTTACTAACAGAATCAGAGTCTTAGGTACACAATGCTCTGCAGACTTGGACCATAACCTTTGCATAGCAATTCTAGCAGTTAGATGATACCTTCTGCTCCCAGAGCCAACCAAAATGGAATCATAATTACATTAGCCCCAGGAGATGTCCTTCTTCTGGATTGCTTCCAGCATGCTGAATATCCAGCCTTCTGTTCCAAGGTTCGACAACATGTAAAACAAAAGAAATATACTTTCTTCTGCTGGTACAGGGGTAAATTTAATTTCATTCCCTGTACTGGAAAAAATAGAGGGTACATTGAAACCAGAGAAGGGCAGCTCCAAATGCTTGTAGGCCAATGTGTGGAGGAGTTTCTAGCTGGTGATCGCTATATGGCTTTGCATGTAACATGTGGTAAGTGCACATAGCTTCTTGTGGTCTCGAGTAATGTAAAACTTCTGACCATCTTGTGGACCTCTTTAGTACCTACTTACATCCAAAGATCTCCTAAGCTTGTTTATTTTCCCTAGGTTGGATAAGTTTCTAGAAGTTATAAATCAACCTTATATTTACTCGTTTTGTCTGAAATGTCATTGTTTTTTAAAACCACAGGTAAGGGATTATTCTTTTCCATGATTAGATTTCTTGTGACTCTAAAACACTTCTAAAAATTTCTGAAACACTTTCTAGTAGTGCACTGCTGCTGCAGGTCTGGTAGGTCCTGGTAGGTCACCACTCTGTCACATGGATCAGTGGAGCTTTCTTTAAAATGAATTGTTTATTTGCCAGTCAAACCACTCTTTACCTGGACATCAGAACAGTAAAAAAAAACCAATTCTGTTAATTGTTGCTTTAAATCTGTTGTAGAAATGGACCCTGTATTTCTGGAAATAGCATGTCAGCAGAGAAACAACTGTTTCCTCCTTGATGTAAGTAATAGTGCAGTAGTCTGTGATCTCTATGACCTTTGTTGGAATGATTTTCAGTGTAAAAAGTGTGGTTGTTTGGGAGAGCGGGAGTAAGGAAAAATTAAGCAGGGAAGAAATTATCTGCAGTTTGAGTCTGTTTTCTACTTTTGCTCTTGGAATACATAATTTTATTTCCTGTTTCTGTTGTTGTGGAACTGGATATGAAAGCAGGCAAAGAAGCAAAACATTGATGTTTTGTGTTGTCATAAACTATAATTAAACTAATTTTATTTAAGTGTCCTTTCTCTATTAGATTAGCATTTGCAAAACTTATTACTCCTTTTGCTCTTTTTAATACTGAAAAGACACGATGATTGAAAAGCTAAAAATGTAGGATTAATTCTCCTCATTTGATACCTTTGTTAGTGCTGTGACTATAACTTTTTTCTCTAAATTTCTGCTAGTCAATGTAGAAATAGGCCCTCAGATGAAATAGAATTTACATGTTCTAGTAGGAAAAGCTTTCTGACACCACAAAATTACTGCAAAATACACTAGTCAGATTAGTTAAAGTGGGCAAAGGCTACACTGAAAACAGTAATGATTGACAGAGCATCTTAATTTTCAGGATTCCTCATGTGATCTAGGTAATGATTGTCACCTAACCGGAGACAGGACTGTACTGAGCCATATAATTAACGTATACGAATGTCTGCATAAGTTCCCAAGTTAAGTAAACCTGCCGAGCCAACCCAAGAAGCTGGCCAGCAGCACCCTCTGCATTGCAGAAATACCATGCCAGGGACTATTAGTAAAAACAATGCTCCAGATCCTGTAAACAGTAATTATCTGAGCAATTTTCTAGTGAGCTCACTTAAGTGTGTCAAGGAGAGGAGAAAAGCGTTTTTTTTTTACAGTTTTATAAAGCTGCTGGTTTTGCACTGATTTCAGCGGGTTTTGGATAAATCGTCACAACTCCACATATGGAAAGTGAGTGATGCGGTGAGGAAAAGAATGGGGATATTTCAAGGAAGAGCACCTGCATATTTTGTGGCTAGTGAGTAGAGGTTACCACTGCTTCCTTTTTCTCCAGCCGTAAATATAGCTGAGCATGCTGACAGGTAAGGTGGTGCCAGAGCTGAGTGTGTAGTTCTAGTGTTTGACCTACAATTCATGTGGTCTGAAAATAAGCTTAAGCACAAAATCAAGGAATGGTTTGGAATAGTTTTCAATCTCTAAGGCTTTACATGACAAAACTATATTCTGTCCTCATTGAAATAAACTAAAATTTTAGAGCTGATTTCAGTGAGACAAACTCAGGGACCTGTATGGTTACCACACAGAGCACAACTGCCCCCAGCATTTCCTAGCATGAACTGTTTCTCAGGTTCCTGCTCGCTATCCTTTATAATCTGCACTGAAAGATACCTACCCATCAAAGTTCCCTCCAAACCAATGACCATTTTCAAGCACCCCATTCTGAAAGAACCATCCTTTATAATTGCTTTTCAATCTGCACCATTTATTAGCTGCCCATTTGAGCAATCACCTCCAAATACATGCTACAAGTAAAGGCATTTCTGAAACCACATTTTTGATGGTGCTGAATGGAGATCCTTGAAAAAACCAATACCACTGTGTTGCTACGTGATGTGATTAGTACATAATCGAGTATTAAGACAGACAGCAGGACACTATGTGCATAGAAAGGACTTGGATCACAGCTTGATAAACCTGAATGCTTCTCAGGTTGAAAAACTTAAAAAAAATAATATTGCTGTAGTTTGGGCTATTAGTTATTCCATGCTGGGCTCTGTACTCTGCATGTGGAATACTTTGATAGAAACATTCCTTTCCTTTGAGCTGTGCACTGTTTGTTATAACAGCATGGGATGTTGTGGAACTAAAGAATGACACTGTCAGATTAATCATTTTTAAAGGGATCTTTTTGCTTGTTTTAGAAAAGGATAACCTTTGAAAATGCAAAAATGAAGGCAAGTAAGTGGCTTTTTATAAGACAAAATAATTTTAGATTTTTTCAGATGACCCGGTGTTTTGTTGTTGTTTATGTCATGTAGTTTAGTGCTTCTGTCCCTTGGCAGACTTTGTTGTCCTCCAGCCTGGCTCAGTTATTGTAGTGGCACGTTACACTAGACTTTTCTGCGTGTCCACTTTTCAGAGTAGATCTATGCTTCCCTTCTGTTGCTTATGGGTTAGACTGGCATTTCCACACTACAGTGTGCTGTGGAGAGGTAGGAAAGCAAGGCACCATTATACCTGCATCATCAAACCAATGCCCACTGCAGGTGGAAGGGGATGACATTAATTGTTGTGGAGATTATGAGAGGCATGTTATCAAGAAAAACATATTTTCTAAACAATTAGGTGAGTGTTCTGTGCCCATTCTACCTAAGTGGAGCGGGAATTTGTCTCTACTTCCTTGTGCTTCTATTGAGCTAAGTGGCAATCTCACTCCTCACAAATATAGGGAAAATATTTGCAAAACAAGAATATTTTGTTCTATGGCTGCACACCATTTCCATCAAGATTAATTTGTGGAGAAGCTGTCTTTATCTGAGCAATGTTCAGAAATCCAGGGAGGACCCTGTGTGCTTCGTCCATGGTACAAGTATGAGGAAAATCTGCCACGGAGCACTCCAAAGGGCGGATAAATGTGAGCAATTTATTGTGAACCTCATCTCAGGATTAGCATCTGTTTTCAAAATGTCATCAAGTCTTCCTATAGCAAGCAAAGGTGCAACTGAGCAGAGTCAATCACTGTTTAACTGCTCCTACCTCTGCTGTTTACAGACCCACACAGTACACTCTGAAATGCTAAACCTGTGACTCACACAAGAATTCAGCCTCTTGTTTCTCCCCCGCTTCTGGCTCTGAGATCCTTAGAGAATCCTGAGACCTTCCACCCCTAAAGACAGGTCACTGTGAGACAGGCTGTGAGACTGCTCTGCAGGCGAGTCTGTCCCACATTTGCTAGTAGAATGCCAGCAAGGCAGTCCAGTCCCCACCAGCAGGCTACGACTATGATTGCTGGGTCCATGACCTCACATCCTAAAGATGTCCCTGACAATATGATAGGTCATTGTGCTGACACAAGCTCTGGGAAAGGAGATGTTTCAAAGACCTACAAAAGAGGAAGCAGCTGTGGATAAATGCACAGGCAGGCTTAATTTCAACAGGAACCGCTTATGGCCAAGCACTTTTGAAAATTTGGTACGCTGCAGTAAGATGGCTGAATAAGCACCAGACTCTCTGGAAAAATCAGGACTCCATTGTGAGAGCTGAGCACTTCTGAAAATGCAGCCTGCAGAACTGCTGCAGATGGCCTGGCCCCCTCTCAACAGGCAGAGATGACAGTATTGAGGACAGCGAGCAGGATCGGGCTAGTGGGTTGCAGAGGGCAAGAGGCAGACACCAGCTGAGAAAGGAGAGGCTGTCAGGTGCAGCAGCTGTCCCAACAGGCACATTTGCTGTGTCAAGATACTGCACTCTCTCTGATCCAAGTACTAAACTTCTCTTTCTATCACTGATTGTATTTGCAATGAGTTGACTATCGTGGTCTATCTTTTATTTTTATCTGAGAGTTGTATATTTCTGTTCGAAATTGTGCCAGTTGCTGGCTGAGGAGAAGTAAAAACTCAGATTTAACTGCAGCCACCTGACATTATTAAAAATCCCCACCTGACATTATTAAAAATCCCCAAAGAGAGAGCTCAGCTGTAATCTCTTATTCCCAAAGGAAAATACCTACCTGATCCCAAAATTCTCTACAGTAGCAAAGACATATTCTTCCCTTCCTTTTTTCCTTTTGAGACAATTTATTGATTGCCTCAGCCCTTCTTCCCCCTCTATGAATCCTTGGGGAAATACTGTAGTATTTCAAATCCTATAAATGCAAACCCCAGGTACCCTTTGGGAAAAACAAAAGAAAAATGTTAAGCTTTTACATGTGAAAAATATATAGTTATTGTCACCCAAGTAACCTTAACTTTGAACCTGACAGGGAAACAGGAATAAAAGTTGAGTCTCATCAGCTTCCTGCTTCCTGAAGAGTAAATCACTCCAGCAGGTAGGGAGAACATAGCTGGAAAAGAGATCAATATCTTATCCAAAAGGTTTGCAAATACCTTTGCAAATAGGTAAGCTACTTGAATGAGGCCATTGCTCACTGGGGGTATTTTGTGGAGAGTTAAAAGGTACACTTTAGGAAACTAGTTTCAATAGTAATGGCAACCAATAATATTTATTATTGCTATAGAAAGAAATGCAAGTGCACTGCCTTACCACAGGACCAAATAGACCTCATGCAATCACAGGAGAAGTGGTGGCTAAAAGCTTGTTAGAATAAGGAATCTGGAGTGGTATAGCAGCATGTTGGCTAAGGTTCACTAGCTGTGGGAGAGCATGCATGAACCCTGCTTCCAACTCTAACATATAGAAAATGCATCTTCACGCCTGAACCTTAATACTACTGACCCAACAAGTTCTGTGGTTATGGATAAACCACATGTATTCTAAATGGTTTTATAATACAGAAAGAGTATTTTGCAATAATTTAATATAAAAGAATTTAAGTACTGGAAGGACACCAAGAGGATTGAAGTGATGGGATTTGGAATATAAGATTGACACAAATTAAGTTGAAATTTTTAATTAGGACATCTATACTCATTCCTTTGAATAGTCAACTAGGTAAAAAGAAAAAGTTTGAAGATATAAACCATGATAAATTTCAAGGATGGATTCTCACTTGTTTTATTATGTGAATAAATTTAAGAGTATATGTTAAATTTCTGCAAGATCACGCTGGTAAGTAGGAGCTGATGCAACTTCACCCAACATTTTTATTGCTTATAGTGAACATATTCCATGGCAGTTGATAGTTTCAGAGGGAAGGGCTTTGAGGGCAAGGTATCAGCCGTCTGGCAACTTTGAGGAAAAACAAATTTCACATGGGAGTTCTTCTCGTAGGGAGCCATTGCGGAGTGCTGCATTGACATGCTCATTTATGGAATGTTTTCCTAAAGAGATGGGCCCCTGTATTTTATACAGTGGCATCTAATTCGGAGGAGATCCTGTTCTCCCAAGTTTGCAGAAAATTATGGGAAAGAATCAAAAAATAAATAATTAAGTATTAAGTTTAGAAGGATGTATGTGCTATTTCTGCTCACTGAACTCTACTAACAGCAGAGAATGTGGTCTAGTAAGTGGTAGTCTATGTAGCTGAAGTAGGGATGAAATCTTTATGGTTATATCACATTGACACCATTGAAAAGCTTAAAGTAATCAGTTTGCCAAAAGTGACCTACTGACCTTACTAGTTGCTTTTCCTATAAAGCAGACATTAAAACCAGACCATATTTGTAATCTTTTTTCAGATCTTATTTTGTTTAATTTTCCCATGGTATTCTCTTCTCATATAAAAAGATGGTTTTTTAAACTTTGATGTAACTAACACGTTTCTGCTAGCCTAAGATTAACCTCCATAACCCCAAATGCCTTTGCAGATTTGGGGTTTATTGTCAATTGGTGAATTTACTTTGTACGAGAACTGAACTGACTACTCTTTTACCTACATTTGCACTGAAGACAAGACCTTTAATGTGATGAGTTGTGTCATTCAGCCACTCATGTGGTTTTTTGCCTATTTTTTTTGAAAAATGTTTTAACCTTACTGTGTGTTACCCTTCAAAGCAGTTAATCATTATAGCAGGATCATCACTGTATAAACAGAAGAGAAGCATTGTTCCCGATTGTAGCTCTAATGATTCAAAGGGTGCAGCCTCATAATTAGGTATGTATTTAAAAGTTGTTTCCTTCACTTTACTTCCACAGAATTCAAGGAATCATTGATAAGTTTTTGCATGTGCTGATGGTACACTTTAAAATTCTACCCAGCCTGTCCCCATCTCATGTCCTTGCAACTTGATCATTATTAAACTTTAGAAGAATTTGGACTCCTATCTGAACTGACGTCTGATGGTTATCACCCAGGCATAACCTTCAGTTTTAGCAAGCGATCTGGATTGAACAAACAGAGCGCTTACATATTTTACAAACCCACAGTTTATATAGAGATCATTTTATGTTTAGATATTGCTCTCAAGCAACTGGGGCAGAGCCAGCTGCAGATCTGTATAACAACAGATTTTGGACATTAGAGAGTTCTTATGGATCTGGTTTAGTACAAAGTATAGTGAAACTCTAGCAGTTAAAATCTGGCCCCACCCAACGGACTTTTATTTTTATTTTTTTTCCTATTTGCCAAAAAAAGCAGTAGGGTGGCATTTAGACCAAGAAAAGACTGAAAGCAAATCAGATATGTGTACTGCTCTGAATGAGGACTTGCCAGTGCTTTAAATGACCACAGGATGCCAAATAGCACAATGCCTCTCCTTCCAGTCCAGACCTCTGTCAGAGATGTATTTCAGCTGTAACGTTTGATACAGGCTAGAGGAGAAGGTGCAAGTATGGATGTAATATAGTTTACTTTATAATCAAAGGAGGAAGATGAAAAATCTTTTCATGACACCGGCCTCCATAAAACAAGAATTAAGAACGACTGTCAAAAACAACTTTCTTCTAGTAAAGGAGAAACAGTAGCTTATGACATTGGTTAAAAATTCATCTTCAGTCTGAGAGCATATATTTCCTTTTAATAAATTCTCATATTGCAGGAGGAATCGTGACTGAACAAAATGTGATATGCTTCTGCATACGCATGCAGATACCCATGTTTCCATATGTGTGAGACTAAGTGGAAATAGCATCTTTTAGGAGTTTTTAATGCCCATATTTTAATAATCTTTTTATAATAGCCAGAAATTAAATCCCAGCCAAAACTATGTTTATGAATTGAGACATATATCAATATTTTTCAAAACTATTTCCTTAAATTTGATGTAAAAAATGTTCAACACAGTTAAAATGTGAGAATTGATGACCTAAAATTCTTCATTGTGATGACGTTTAATCATCACAGATTCACCTAAAGAAAATCATGCTAAACTATTTATTTGAGTATTTAGAAGAAATCCACACATCAGTGGATAAGGAAAGCAGTCCAAATGTATAACTTGTTTACATTTCAAAAGGCTTTTGAGAAGAATAATCACTAGAAACTTGAGGAAAAATGAAGTCAGGGAGTCAAAGTATAGCAATCCAACAAAAGAACGTGAGAAAAAATTAGAGTATTAAGAATAAAAGGTGAAATTTTATCTTAGAAAAATTTTAAAAGCAGGAATCATAAAATTTTATGCTAGGTCTAGATCTGGAACAGGACGATAGGCAGGAAAGTGAGAACATCCATTGCTTTTATAAAAGAGAAGGATAAAGTTTTGGAGACAGCTGGAGTTATAACAATGTTGGATTACATTGTTTCTTCTACTGGAGTCAGTTTACATGCAAAAGAAGTTACTCTGTAAAATCCATCAAAGGGTTCTATAAGAAATTTAATAATTTTTGCCATCAGGTTATAGTACTGTTGAAGGAAAGAGTAAGAAGTTTTATTGAATGTCTTAACATTGCTTATAAAAATTAAGACCCACTATCAGCAAGGACATGCTCTAGACTCTGGTTAAAGAAATTTTAGTAAATGGGTAGCTTGTATTTGATAATTGCAAAATATATGTGTTTTATGCCAACTTTTGCACAAGAGAGAAGATGGAGACAGTTATATTTTTTTTCAAGTATAGACATCACTTTTCTTAACTCTGCTGGTTTAATTATTTGCTGAGCCTGAAGAGCAAAACAGACTTGTTTCTTTGCCTGTTCATTCTAATGCCTTGGTGGCACATGAGACACTTTTAAAGAATTTTAAATTGTGTGCTGCAATAATTTATGGATGCTACCTCTGGAGCCTTCAGAAACATATCCAATTCTGTGATGAATTCTGCTTAATTACCCAAGATTACTTCATAAAGGAATCTTTCAGTTAAGCATTAAAATCAGGGGACAACATTAAACCTATCCCCACTGCAAGACCTGCAGCCCCTCTCATTTGTAAGATTTGAAGTTTTGCTAAGGAAATGAATGCCTAAAAATGACTGCTAACATATTTGCTAATGTACAAACTTTAACATGTTGCTCATATTAATTTATTGTTACGAGTATGATACTTTTTTCTTTCCATAAGCAGCAATTTGGGGACAATTTACAGGATTGTGATTCTAATGTGAGAAAGAGGGTGTGGAGAGAAGTCGAATCCCCTTCAGCCTCTGCATAAAAGGGCAGGGGAAATGCAGTCCCTTAAAATGACATTATTCATATGGTGTCATACAGTGTCAAACAGACGTGCTACAAACACTTAAAAACCTGCTGCCTCCTATTCCAGCAAGTCTGTAAATTAAACTGAACATACCCTAACTAGGAATGGTAGTGATGCCTGTGGGAGGAGAGGATCTCTGTTGTGGTATGCTGTGGAAGAAGTTATTTTGGCTGAAAAGAGCTACAACCTGGAGGAATGGGATATTTTTCATAATCTCAGCACTGTACTAAAAAGGCATAGTGACACATTCTACCAGTGCAGTAATTTAACCAAAACAAAGATATTATTTTAAGTTTGGTTACGCTCAGCCCTTTAATGCTTCCTGTAATTTTTTCTTTCCATCTTATGTCAATAAATTTTGCTCTGGTTTAAAGTCTGTACAGGACCCTTGAAGGTGGATACAGCCAAAACCAGCAGAAGTCAAAGCAGCAAGCTGGATGTTTGCTCAGTAGAAAACTAGACAAGGACCTTGCTCAAATGCAGCTTGACACAAGATCCTGTCCATGAGGACACATGGCTTAACAACCATACGGAGCTCATCTGCAGTAAGGTACTGTGTATTTTATTCACTTGCTCATCCAGCTCCGCTGTGCCTGGCTGTGTCTCACTTGGTCTCTGCAGAGCCATTTACCCAACAGAGTCACGCCGGGTGCTTGTCGACCGAGATGCACCGATTTCTGTCTGACTCTACCTTCATCAGTGGATAGATTTGCTTGATTCTTTCACACAGGGAGGCTGGGAGTGACCTCACTTAGACCCAATACCTCTGTTCAGACCCTACTCCTCTGTCCTGTGTTAGTCACCACAGTGCACTGTGATGTGGCATCTGCTTCTGACCATGGGATTTACCCTGGCATTGGCTTTGTTCTGTTTCAGGGAATTGAAAATAAGCAGCGGAAAATTGTAGGAAAGGGCAGTGTAGGTAAATGTTGATGGCCTCCTGTGTAGTCCAGCATCCCAAAGATCCTCCTGCCAATTGTATATAAAGTTGTTCCTCTTTGACAGGGGATATTGCTCTGGGAAAGCCTTTTGGAGACCCTTATTTGTTGTTCCAGTGTTGCATCACTAAACTTTCTCATTTTTTAATGTTGCAGTTTCTGAAGATAAGGAGTTGGGTTTTTTCTCCATGCTTTGTTTTGTGGGGGTGTGTGTGACAGGAGGGGGGAAGTAGCTGCTTCCATTTACTTACTTATTTCATTATAGCTTGTCACTGCTTCAGTGATGCTTGTAGCGTGGGCTAATCTGTATGATGTCCATAAGACATGCCATAACTTGGAACAGTCTTTCATCAATGTAGTTCAAATATAACACACGGAAAGATTAGCCAGCCATTGTTTTAGCAGCTGCATTTAATTTTGCTAATAAGTTAGTCACAAATGTGTCAACTCATGTTTTAACCTATAGTGTGGTGCAACTAACATTAGCGGAGTACATCCATGTCCAGAATCCACTTTTTTTTTCTTTTTTTCTTTTTTTTTTTTTCTCAAAAATGAAAGCACTTTAGGATTGCTGAGAGGCAGTCTTGTTTCCTCTGGGATTCAGTATTCAATGAAATTATTTTTTCATCAATCCAGAATATAACTTTTTCCTCTCTCTGTCTCACACACAGCCCCAAACAATCAAACAATAACACATCAGCACTAAGACACATTGGGAAGAAGAAAAGAATTAAAAGTATTTGAAAAAAGATGTATCTGAAATACATTTGCATATTCCTTTTATTGGCATAGTCGCACGCCCTGTGAACTGTTTTGCCATGCCCAGCAGTTCAGAAGACAGATATAAACTCAATTATTATATTAGCAACTGTTCATGTTAAGTCTCAACATTGTTTCCAGCTAAACCTTCAGTAGTTTACAGGGATTTTTGGCCATGTGATTGAAGCACAAGACAGCAGTTTAGGAGCTCTGGTTTCATTCTTAGTTGTCAGAGGCTTCGTGTGGTGGTGTGGGGAAAACTTTCTACTCCCTCAGTGACAAAGCTCCAGATCATAACGTGATCGGAACAGGCTTCCTTTTTTTTTCCATCCATGGTCCTTCTAGTCCATTTACAATGTAAGCTCCTACAGGAAGACACCACTTCTCCAATTAGGTGTTTATATTTTTCCAGTCTCAGGGTGGGGTCTGAACAAAAATACATACAAGTAGGGATGTATATACTGTAGTATATATTCATAGACTAAAAATAGCATATACATGCTATTGGTTCCGTTATACATGAAAAGTATATACGAATAGAGATTTTTGAGTGATGCTTACTTTCACAATAACTTATATGAATAATTTAAAAATTTCAAGTGTCACAACTGCCACTGCATCCATGCCTTATTAAAATATTGATAGTACGATGTTCTATTACACATATCTCAATAAAAAAGAGCTATATAGTGCAGAGTGATATTTAAATTCATATAAATTAGTTTATGCTTCTTGTTCTGTGTCCCTGGTACTTTCAAAATCACTTCACATATATATATATTTTCCTTCTATCAGTATAGGGATTCAACTGGAGAACTATTTTCAATAATTTCAGTTCACTTCTCAAGAATCCGATGTGAGTGTGCAGGAAAGATCGTTTGTGCCTGGTTTTAAGCTGCCTGGATAGTTTTAGTCATTACAAAATGATTGAGTCAGAAAAGCTGAGGATAAAAGTTGGTTTATCAGATTCAATTCTGTTAAAGTGACTGATTGTTGTACAGAGAAAGGCAACAATAGGTGAAACTCTCCTATCATCACCTGCATATTTTTAAGGACTAGATCAAAGAGGTGAAGAGGACGTTTGGTTCCCGGTGGATGCCTGTAGTCAATGCCTAGGTTTGCAATCCTTTTGTAACTAATTGCATGTTAGAGTTGCTACCTGAGTAGCCTTGGTGCAGCCTCAGGCAGACTGATGTTGTAAATTGTAACAGAAAAGCTGTATTCTCTTTCCCATAAAGAGAGACCCATGGAGAGAATATTTTTTAGCATACTTGTCTCAGGTTAAGCAGACGATGGTGAGAACATCTGGGGCACACATGAAGCTGTCAGTTTTCCCTCTGTATTGTTGGAACTTTCAAAAACATACTAGCTATTCAGTGCTTCTTCAAACATCCAGAAATGGTGTGATTTAGGTGGTAAATCAGCCAGTAAACCTCTTCTCTAATCTGCTCAAGTGTTGTTAGGTAAAAAGGGGATATGTTTAAAAAAAAATTATTGAGGAAAGGATGTTTCTCTCAAAAAAATTCCATTAAAAATATATTTTTTCTGAGAATTTTCATTTTAAGGTAGTGAAGGCAATGTCTGTTTTCCAATATTAAAATTATCTGGACATAATTATTTGCTTAGCTGTATTTTAAAGCTGATCTGATCTTCCATGCTACCTAAGGGATTTAGCTACTCGTATCCCATTAGGAAAATCTCAATCTTCATCCCAGTATTGACTGGAGAGGCCATTATATTAAATTCTATTATAGGTTGTTATCTAACATGCTCAGTGTTGAGTGACAAGAAGAAAATGATAATGTGTTCACCTAGGAACTGCAAGACAAATGTTTCATGTCTTCTGTGGACTTCTGTTAGACAGCATTATGATCATATTACACTATATAAGCATGTCTTGGTTTTTTACACTGAAATAAGGGTTTGTGTTATTGGCATATGCAGATTCTTAAAAGCCAGAATCATGTTTTTTCAGCTTGATTTTTGACATTGGTGCATTTTTGGACACATTTTTTAGAAATACTAAATTACATCAAGTAAATCAGTATTCGTGTATTACAGAAATTGAAATAATAAATACCACTGTGTATCAAAATGTTATATTATGTAAATTACAAAAAGGTCTATTGGCTGCCTGTTCTTCACATGATACCAAGGTTTTGTTTGAAAGATACAGAAATGTGATTTCAAAAGAAGTCTCTTCCTTTGATTCAATTGTTTCTAAAACTAGGCGTTATTTGGCACAACAGTGTTCTGCTGGTTCCATTTAACCCTTCAGATTAAGCCCTGGCTGATAATCAGCCCAGTGATACTTGGCCACGGGAGTACAGACTCCATTACCCAAGTTCAATTCCACAGCCATCTTCTGCCTGGCCCATGAGAGTAGCCCCTTACACTGTACTGCAAAATGACCTTGGCCTTGGCCATGTGTTAGAGAAGTGCTTAATTTCTGCTTTCTTACCTTTAGTGTCAGGAAGACAAGGGATAGAAATGCTATTTGTTGTCTTGTTTTCATAACTGGCCATTTTGGGGTATCTTAATAACAGCCTGTTTCCTATAAATGTGATCTTGCTTTGGGTGTGGCATATTATTACTTGCTTATGTCAGTGAGGTTCAGAGGGTTTTTTCTGAAACTGAGAGCAGAATTGGAATAGTTCTTGTAATAAAAAAACCCACCTGATTTTTCTGAAACAGAATTGATATGAGGGCATATCAAGACAACCAGTAAGATCTTAAACTATAAAAAAAAAATAATGTAATGTCCTAGTAAAATTTGTGGTGCTGGTCAGACATGGAATGATTTGTTTCTTCTTCTATTTCTCCTGGGTGCTAAAAGATAATAGAAACATAGTAT
>VZTM01026500.1:7824-29180 GCA_013400555.1 Jacana jacana
GACCATTTCTGACAGAGGAAATTCCTAAGCCACACGTGATTCAAGACTAGCGTTACTCAGTAGAAGTGCCCTTACCTTCTTTTCACACTTAACACTGGGCTTTCATTTTGGTCATTATCTGAAAAAAGATTTCATCTGGGTGCAGTGAGTGCATGCTGCTGTCATGAGTGAAGAACTTTCATCAATAAAAGCTACTCCCTTTGCCGTTTTTGTATGCCTGCTCTTAGCCGGTAATTATCTGACTGTCTCTATGTATGATTCTATTTCAATCCTTACATTTTACTGTGGTGTCTGACAGCTCTTTTGTTAACAAGTGGGAGACTGATCTTATAGCATATGCACAGAATCTCATGGATGACCCATTTGGCAGGGTAGGGTGTTGAAATGCACTGACTGTTTTCCTTCTGTGACAAAAACAATTCTGTGTGATCAACCCTTGTTTTTATCTGTATACAATTTTGATGTGCACTCAAATGTTTCTTGTCCCAGGATCTGTCCTGTAATGTTTCTGTAAGTATTGTAAAAACAGTGTTGCATGTATTTTTCTTTGGATTCTTGCAAGGCAATATTTAGCATTACATAAAAAGCTTAGCATCAGGAAATCTAGTCAGGTGCTGGTCAGATTAGATAAAACAATGTAAGTGTTTACTGAAAGTTAAAGATGAAAAAGCAGAAAGAAGCAAAATGTCTTGAGAACAGTTCATGAACAAATTGCATATAATTAAACTACATTGTAAATAATGATATAAGAAAAGGCAGCTGCTTCATTAGGCTTCTTTATCAGAATTATTTTGGCTGCCAATTGACAAGCATTATCCCTTAGACACACATTATATACATTTCTCTGGGAAAAACATATCCTCTTATTGACCTTCATGCAGTTATATGTTCATTAGTAATTTCCTTAGGGCTTTGTCAAGGTGCATACATTGCTTCTGCATTTGAATTTAAACAGAAAAATGATAATTTTATTTTTCATATTATTTCTTAATTCTTAGACATCTTTATGCAATTTCCAAAGAGCTTCCCAATGAAACCCATTTCAAAGCAGCCCTTTTTTCTGTCAACTCTTTCTCAAAATTACATAACCACTCTTAAAACTATTTGAAACAATCTAAGACCATATTTGAAAAGAGATTTCTACAAATAGTTTCTTTAGCTGCAAACTAAAGCCCTCTAAAGCTGGTACCACAGTGGGAAAGCTTTTAGAGTGAACTCTAGTTCTACTAATTTTACACTGAGCAGTACCTTACTCTATGAGCAAATCCATATGTTTTCTTTACACCTTTGTGTTTTCTGTTTTGTACTTATTAAATTGACTAGCTTCAGTCCATAACGAGAAACCATTTTCTCAGAACAAGGTTTGTTGTAGGTTCTTTGCTACAGATAATTTTAATTGACCTGCAAACCCTGCAAAGGAATTAGAATATGTTTAGTAGGTTATGTTATATGTTTAAACATAACTTGCCTATATAAAGTTATAATACTAATATTACATAGAATCACAGAATCACAGAATGAGGCAAGACCTGTAGTATATTACTTAGTCCATCTTTAGGCCTAAGTATCATACATGTCATGTATTTCACTGTTACCGGACATTTGATTAGACTTTTCTATAAGATGCCCAATTTCTGAGGTTCCCATAATCTCATAAAACAACTGACCAGCAGTTTTATCAGTAAAATTGTTTTCCCCCTACATGAAGTTTTCTCCCTTATATTATTTTAAGTCAGTTTCTTCTTGACCAAACTGTCAAGAACACAGGGCCTGAGAATACACTTTGAAAAACTTCTAGAGTATATTTGAGGCCTATTGCTTCTCCTTTCCCCACCGTATTTTACTGGACATCCTCCCCTTCCTGATTTATCTTTAAAATGAAAAAATGCAAAGCTCTCAGTCTTCCTCTTTGGTTATATTCTCCAGACCTCTGATCTTTCTCCTAGAGTCCATTCTATTAATCCCAACCTTTATTGACACAGACAGCCAGAACTAAACAGAGGTTAATGCAGTGTTTAATAATGAAGCAGGATCACCTAAAAGATACACTCTGCTCATACAGCCCAATATAGAATTTCTGTGTTTCATAAAGGTGTACCATTTCAGTCCATCGGAGTTTAGAAGTATATAATATATTTCAAGGAAAAGCATATAATAATAAAGCCATTACGTGAAAGATATATGTCATTTTATATGAAATTGTTTTAGTCTAAGTAGGATCCTGCGGATATTGTGACCGATTTATACTAGTGACACCTTCCATTGTGTTCACACTCAATACTTAAAATCGTAATACAAGATTAAGAGTGATTATTTTGCCACTTGAAGACCACAGAGGCAATAAAATGCTGTACAAAGATTTATGGACAAGAAACAGATTTGTTAAGTTCACTCAACAATAGACAGCTTAAAAATGGCAAGTGAAGAAGTGAAGCTTATTGAAGAGTTTGCATGGTGCTCACTCATTTTTTTATCACAACATTATTTCTAATGTTTCATGATGTTTTTGATGGTGATTTTCTCATCTCTCTTATCTAATTTCAAGTTATATACTCTTGGCTTCTTTATTACTAATGAGCAGAGCAAAGCACCTATGGGGGTCAATTAAATTGTTGTACACCACTACCTTAAGGGAACTTGAATTAGTATCTGGAAGTACCTATTTCTCCACATAGACTAAAAACATGGCAATCTCATGCAACCTATATTGGCCTTAAACAGCATACCTTGTGATACCTGTGTTAAATTAAACAAATTAAAAAAAAAATCGGTAAAATCAGGTAAGCAGAGTTTCAACCAATCCACATCATCAAGTAGTGGCAAAATAGAGGACACTTTTTACTTATAGTCTTGACCTGAAGTAATTATATGACATTTAGCAGTGTCATATCAGCTGACTAACTGTCTTAACATCCTGGCTTTTTAAATTTGGATAGGCATGCAGTAACAAAGAATGAACAACAATTAAGCTCTCTTGTGTTAAGAGATCAATCTACCAAAATATCACATATATTTATCATGGTACTTTAATGGCCTTCGGTGGATTTGAAGTACCAGTGGAATTAGATATTATCTGAGATTAAGCCACGCTTGAACTTCAGGAAATGGAAAAGCAGTTCTTTGGATACTAGCATGCTGTTTGTACATCGCACTGTGACAGCATGGTTGGAAATGTATCATCTTTGATGCTTTGAAGTTTTAATGTCATCCTCTTTAATTTATGTCATTAAATATAAATGTTGTTGAAGGTTAAAGCCCTTTGTGATATCTTATTTTATAAAGTGTTTTGTAACAGAGCAACTGTTTATGAATATAATTAAACGATGAATTTACATTTTATTTTATGGTAAGATTAACAATGATAAAGAATTATTCTAAGAAGGCTAAAATCTGATAGCTTTGGGTGAAGAAAATAAGGATCAAAGATGGTATCAAAGGAACTATAATTGAAACTCTGTCATCATATTTAACTATTTCTTTGCTCCTTTGGAGACTTTGGCAAGTTTCAGTACTAAATCTGGAAAGTATTTAACAATCAGATCTAAAAGGGAATTTGTGGTTTCAGATTCTGAGAAGGGATCTAGAAAAAGACCAAGAATTAAGCAACAAAGACAACTACACAAAATACATGGGAAAAAGAATCAGAAAATGCTATTTTACAAGTGTTTCATGGCATGATTTTTATTTTTCATGTAGATTTTCTTCAGAATAGAATAATAATTAAAATTAAAACTGTTTACCAGCTGTAAATCCAATGTAGAAGCTCTAGGTCATGGGAAGTTAGCTAAGAATAGTAATTTGACTGAAGATTATAATTATTATGTGAGGAAAATAGGCAGTTTAATTTCTGCCAGGCAGCTTTATTACTGTAAGTTTCGCCTTTGGCTATAAACTTATTTATGTATTATGATTTCAGCTATTGACTTTGAGGGAAAGAAGAGGAAGCTGTCCTCTAATATTAATTGCTTTTCAATTATTCCATATCTGTGAAATACAGCCAAAGCTTACCCTCTCATAAATTAATCTCTGTATTCCTTACCTAGAGACCCCAGTCACTCTTATGGATTTAGATCATTTTATTTCAGAGAACAGAACTAAACCCAGTCCCTCTGCCTGAGAATCCCAACTGTGATTTGTATCACTTGGCATGAAAACGCTAACGGAAAATCCTCACAATTTTATATTAAAAAATAATGTCCTTTATTCCAGTCTAAATTAGCATTAGGTAAGGTCTCAAAGAGAACCAAAAATCTTCTGGAGGAGGATACTGCATGTATTTAAGCACGCTACTGCTCACTGCATTTAAACAGCAATTTACAAAGTACTTTAATTCCATGGAAGCTGCTGTCAGCCCAAAACTTTAGTGATGTCCATTTATGTCTGTTTCTGACCAGCATCCATGGAAACTGTCCATGCACTAGCATTTTGATTTCACAGATTTTGAATTTGTAAGTTATTGTTGCCCTGAGAATTTATTCTATGTTACAAATGCCAAGATAGAAAGCCTCTAGCAGTTTCCTGTGCACCTTGGACATGACAGCCACAAAGAATGTAGTGTTTAGGAGAGAAGACACCACCGTGAGACATTTAATTTTTAACCTAGAAGTTTCAGTTCAGAAGTTTTTCTCTTACACACAGCTTTAAAATATTCCCAATTTCCCCTCTTCTCTTTGCCCACGTAATCATTCACTTCCCTCAAAGCAATGTAGTTTGACAGAAAGACATTGAATGACTAATGCCATTGAGGGCATGATCAGATTTTAGCAGCATCACTGAGCACCATGACTACATCTATACCACTCCAAAAAAAAGTACTCAAGATAGGTTGTCAGCTCTTGGCTCTTCTTGTTTCCTGCCTAAAGATATTTGCTAGATATCTCTCATGATATGATATCTTATTATCTACCAGTGAGCTAGGCCCAGCCTCCAGTCTGTCACCATCCCCAGGGAGGTGCCCAATGCCCAGGGCTGGGGCTGTCCCCAGCTGCTCCCTGGCTGCTGTGGAGCTGACTGGGTCAGTGGGATGAGTCCTGGCTGCCGGAACATGCCCTGACATGCCTGGGGAGCCCCTATTGCTCCTGGCCCTGGGCAGCTTCTGGCCTGTCCTGCAGCTTGACATATATTATGCTGTTTCATAAAATAAAAATTCAGCCAAGATTTTATCTTGACCGACTGCCTGTCTCTGAGGTCAAAGATTAAAGATGTCTTGAAGACACTCAGAGAGAAATGGGCAGCCTGCTGAAGTCAGCCTGCATATATACGATATACAAAGGGTGCATCAAAGATGTAGGTATAGACAGGAATACCAATGAGAGCTATGCAGGCTGCTCTGACTGCAATTACACTCTTCAAATACACAGACCTCTGTACTCAATATTTTCATACTGCAAATGCATGAGGATCTTCAGAGTAAATCTGTTTGCCTTTCAAATCCTTATTATATTACTTACTTGAAAACAATGTGCATTTTTTTAAAAAAATATATTTGTTAGCTCCAAATTTTCATGCGGTCTGAAAACTTACTGAGAAATAAATATTGTGTTGCTTAGGAAAAAAAAAAAAAAGATAACTGCTAAATCCTCCTACTTCTTTTTCTTCTTTTTTCACTTTCTGACAATATATATCTTTGTGGATATTTCATCAGTGTTGTTAAAGGGATCATATATTTTATGCTTTTCTTGAATTCTGAAAATTTACTGCATTGTGGAAATACCTTTAAAATATTATTCATAGCTTCAACATATTGGAATAAGTATCATCAACTTTCTAAAGAGAATTTCCAAGAATTTCACAATTAGCTCCAAATTCTGAAACCATTTATGTGAGATTTGGAAAGGGCAGAGACTACACTCCAAAAACATTTTCTCTGTAGATTGGGATGCAGTACTGGCCTCCAACAGGTCAGATAAAAGTTCACAAATTCAAATAATATTTTTTATAAGTTTCAGTGATAAGAAGCTGCATGCATTTTTTCTCATTAACAAATTTTTCATTCTGTCTCACAATGACTAAGTGACTAAAATGAAGTCATGTTACAGAAGCAAGTTGAGTGCTAACATAAATGTCATTATGGAATAATACAGATTTTTTGTCCAGTTAACATCACGGGTATTTCACCATGGAGTCACAAAATGTAATTCACTGTATAACTGTTTTATTTGTTTCCTTCTTTCTAAATAGCTTTTCTTCTACACTGCTAACAAGAAACAAAATCACAACCATATTTTTATATATTTTTGCAATTGTCTGTCATAAATCATGAAAACAACTCTATTTGTTTTCTAGTCAGTTTGAAGAGGAAAGTTCCAACCTGAGGGAGAAAAACATGGCTCTTCTCTCATCCTCAAAAAAACAGTGGACTCTACTGTTTAGTGAAAGTGAAAGAGGCATCACTGATAAAAAACGAACTCTAATTTAAGGATGAATTTTATTCACCATTTCAGTGGAAGTCATGCAAAACAAGATTGTTCTGTACAACATTTCGCTTGGGCCACCAAATAAACTTATTCTGTGTATCAGGTCTGAACTTCAACTGATACTGATAGATACAAAATAGTGTCTTCAATTTACCTAAAATGAATATCAGTTTTTCCTGTATGTATTACAGATATATTCCTTCCCATGTTTCATTCTAAAAATGGTCTACATTTTCCCATGTGTAGTCCAAAACCAGCTTATGATTAAGGTCAGTGTCTTGAAGGGACTGACCGGACAATTCTCACCTGTGCTAAGCTCTCGGGGAGTAAATACTTGCCTTTTAATGATTTGCATGTGCTTTTGCTGCTTTTGCTACACTCTGTCTGAGTCTTGTCAAGCAGCAATTCAAATAATGTTTGTTCCTAGGCACAATAGAAACTTTACGCCTAACTACCTTACATTTTCTTTATGTGTTTCAGACTCTTCAAGCTCTCTATGATACAATCCTCTTGATTACAGCCTACATGAGCTCATGATTGACACAATGGATCATCTATTTCAAATGTCTTGCAAGCAGCAAAAGTTGTACTATGAATCTAATATATTCTCTCTCATGTTTACCACAATAAAGGGATGACCTTCTGGTTAGTGCTTGCCATTTGATTCACAAATAGGAAAAAAGAGATCCTAGCAGAATCGGGAAGATTTTGTATTTTCTATGTAATGTCTATGTAAATCTAGGTGAATTTCCCAGAATATTTGTACCACTAATAAATATAAAAATAGAAATATTTTTTGATCTCTACTGTACTGTAATTGAAGAAGGCCTGTAACACAGCTCATATGAAAACTTTGCCTTTAGGCACCTAGTGGTCAAATGAAACCTTTGTAGCAAATCTGCATGGGACTTTTTAAAATTGTGACCACCCTAAGCAGTTTTGGATAAGTACTGTGTCTGTCTCCAGTGCCTACATAATTGTTTTGATTTTTTTTTTGCAGTTGATCAAGGTGATCTCAAAGCTCTACAGTTGAACAAACTGGGATGTAACTGCTCTAACTAACCTTTTCTAGCATGAAGGACCATCTGCTGAGTTTGTTTTACGGCTCTTCTTTCCAATGTCCCACAATATTTTGATGCCAAAGCTGTCACTTTATGTACAACTCTTTATTTGATCACCTCTGAGGAAAAATTAGCAGATTTATCCCACCCTTGGGCACTGGTTTCATTACTTATATGCTATTCCTTCAGCTGAACACAGAAACTTTGTGTTTAGATATCAAAAATCCTGACTGTATCCAAAGAAAAACAAACAAACAACCAAAACAATCAAAAAAACCAAAACAAAACCCAAATCCTTGACTTTTATTTCTAAAACTATTTTTCAAGGCATAGTAAGAAAACCCCCTCTTTTGCAGTTCTTGGCAATCAGCATTTCTTTGAAGTTTCTCTGACATTGCAAAGATTTCTCTGTAAGATTGACAGCAGATTAAATCACAGATTAGACAGCCAGTTCTTTTGAAGTTTGTATGAGTGACTGATTTATTCAGGAATATCTAACAGGTAAGAGGCAGATAGGTCAATTTTTATACCGTGTATCACCTAAACAGCTTCTGTAGTGACCAACTATTTATTGAGAAAAGGCCTAGGAAAACATACCAGATTGACTGGAATGAATCACAAAAATCTCACAAAAATAACAATAGATGTTCAGCTATCACCTTCCTACAGACTTGCCTGAAGTTAAAGATTATAGTGCTGTACTCATGTGAAAGATACATCACAGAATTCACAGGCACTGTGATATCATCCTCCTCTACCTTAGTATTCTTAGTATTCACTCTGAAACCTTGACTATACACTTAGTAAAACATGCAGCTAAAAAGACAAGCAATATGGGACAAAGATTTCTTTGCAGAGGATTTTTGGTTTTTACAGAACATCACAGTTCTGGAAAGAATTGTAGGTTTAGCTCTGGAAGAGCTTTAGACTTGCAAAGGAAATGTGTGTTTGGTTTGTTTCAGCAAATCTTGAACTGCTCTGTAATAGATGTAGAAGAAAGTATAGCAGTGTAATGGCCCCTTTTCTAACTTTGTATCTGCAATTTGATTATAACACTTCTGAGTCTTAAAACAATACTTTTAATTGACTTTGTTATATTGCTTTTGGTCCATTCTATGTTTTTCTCCCTGTGGTAGAGTAATAAAAAAAAAAATCGGATTTTAAATACAAGGAAAATACTGTAGCAATTAATTTGACAAAAAGTATTACTGACATTTATATATCAATTTTATTCTCAGGGTTCCCAGAGCAGACCAGAATTCTGTTTAATCAACTTAGAAAGAATCTATGGAAGAGAACTACATTCTGGTCTGAAGCTGAGCAACTTATACAAAAGTACAAAAAATTCTCATTAAACAACTGCCAGTTTCAAAAATGTTTGCAAGAAAAACTGGTAGTTTTTCAGTCTGCAACTCTATGTAAATGTACATAAATAAACAAATAAAGAAAGAAATAAAAATATTATGTCTGTGTATCCCAAGTTTCACATGCAAAAAATTAATATTTTTCTGAAACTACATCAGATATAATAACATCATTGGAACATCACATTTATGCAGCATTTCATTCTTTACAAAAAATGCCTCTGTGAATGATTGAGATGTACAAATTATTGGAAAATACAGCATATCCAATAATTATTTCAGTCTGCAGTGGTGGATCATGGTTAACTCAGATGGAGGTGTGTCACTGATGAATTATGACAACCACACTGTACATTTTGGTCTTCAGAGGGAATTCAAGTATGCTTGAATTGAGGTGTCTTACAGGATCTCAGCACTTGGAGGAACTAAACAACACATTCACCTACTGCATTTCTCCTGTTTTCAGGCTCTCTATCAGTGTGCCAATAACACTTATACGTATAGTGAGCTGATGCTAATGATCTTCAGAAGTACTAATAGGAATATACTGTAGGAGCAAAATGGACCACAGGAGCAGGGATGCAGGGAGTGGAACCAGAACTGTGTAAGCAAAAGGGACCACAGGAGCAGGGACACAGGGAGTGGAACCAGAACAAGGACATCAAAATTAATGAAGAAGTGATCAGTGACCTGCTATGCCACCTAGATGCACACAAGTCTATGGGACCAGATGGGTTACACCCAAGAGTGCTGAAAGAGATGGCAGATGTGCTTGCCGAGCCTCTTTCCATCATTTTCCTTAAGTCATGGCTAACTGGAGAGGTCCCAATGGACTGGAAAGTGGCGAATGTAACGCCCACCTACAAGAAGGGCAGAAGGGAAAATCCAGGAAACTACAGACCTGTCAGTCTGACCTTGATACCAGGGAAAGTCATGGAGCAGATCATCTTGAGTGCTGTCACTAAACATGTGATGAGCAGCCAGGGGATCAGGCCTAGTCAGCGTGGGTTTATGAAAGGCAGGTCCTGCCTGAAGAACCTGATTTCTTTTTATGACAAGATGATCCAATTGTTGGATGAGGGGAAGACAATGGATATAATATACTTGGACCTTAGAAAAGCATTTGACACTGTCCCCCCCAGAATTCTCATAGAAAAGCTGGCTGCTCATGGCCTGGATGAGCGTACAATCTGCTGGATCAAGCACTGGCTGGAAGGATGGTCCCAAAGAGTGGTGCTTAATGGAATTAAGTCATCTGGTGGCCAGTCACAAGTGGTGTTCCTCAGGGCTCAGTACTGGGGCTATTCCTGTTTAATATCTTCATTGATGATGTTGATAGGGATATAGAGAGCACCATCAGTAAGTTTGCAGATGACACAAAGTTAGGTGGGAGTGTTGATCTGCATAAGGGCAGGGATGCTATACAGAGGAACTTAGATAGACTGCATAGATGGGCCAATGTTAATGGCATGGCCTTCAACGAGGCCAAGTGCCAAGTTGTGGACTTGGGCCAGAACAACCCCATGCATCGCTATGGGCTCAGGGAAGTGTGCTGGAGAGCTGCCTGGCAGAAAAGGACCTGAGGGTGCTGGTTGACAAGCAGCTGAATATGAGCCAACAGTGTGCCCAGGTGGCCAAGAAGGCCAATGACATCCTGGCTTGCATAAAAAATAGTGTGACCAGCAGAAGTAGGGAGGTGATTGTCCCCCTGTACTCAGCACTGGTGAGGCCACACCTTGAGTATTGTGTCCAGTTCTGGGCACCTCAGCACAAGAGAGATATCGAGGTGCTGGAGCGAGTACAGAGGAGGGCAACGAAGCTGGTGAGAGGCCTGGAGAATAAGTCTTATGAGGATCGATTGAGGGAGTTGGGATTGTTTAGTTTGAGGAAGAGGAGGCTGAGGGGAAGCCTCATCACTCTCTACAACTACTTGAAAGAACATTGTAGAGAGGTTGTGATGGTCTCTTCTCACAGGTAATTAGTGATAGAATGAGAGGGAATGGCTGCAAGGTGCAGCAGGCTAGGTTAGGCTTGACATTAGGAAAAAAATTTTCACAGAAAGAGTGGTCAGGAACTGGAATTGGCTGCCCAGGGAAGTGGTGGAGTCACCATCTCTGACTGTGTTTAAGAGTAGATTGGATGTGGTGTTGAGGGATATGGTGTAGGGGAGAACTTGTAGAGTAGGGCTGATGGTTGGACTTGATGATCCCAAGGGTCTCTTCCAACCTGAATGATTCTATGATTCTAAGTGGTAAGGTAGTTACGAGAGAGTTCAAGAGGATCTTATACTTAATTAGTCTTGCTTCTCTGCTGGAAGAGACCAATTCCTGTTCCATGCTAGGCACTGGGTTCTTAACTAATATGGTTACTTCCTGTCATCCCATTTTTACTATTTTTTACAGCTGAGAGTAACTGTGTGTTTGATCATTAAATATAGTGCTACAGTCTACATCTTGATGTGTTAACTTTTTTTTTTTTTTTTTCAGAGATGTCAAGGTATTCTGTACAGTGTTATCTTAGGAACAATAGATTTTCAGCATCTTCGTTGTAATTCCCTTCTATCTGAGAAAAAAGGTAAAATCCTACATTTTCTGAAAAAAAACCCCAAAGTACCATGTCAACAGTTTTTTTTTTGTTTTTTTTTTTTAAAAGCCAATCAACTAAAGCCAAGAAAACAGAATAACAAAAAATCTAACATTCCTAATGAAGTACCTTATTAGGATTTGAATTCATACTAAGACATAAATTAAATATCCAAATGCATATCAAAAGATATGAATCATTAGCTGGTATTTAAAGGGTGTTTAAAGATGGTGGACATGAATATTTCATATGATTTCTGATGAGATTTGGAGGCAGTAAACAACCTTGAAAACTAGAGAAGTATTTTAAAGCCATGAGTATGCAACTTGTCTACAAAAGAGGGCTTGATTAGTATGTAATAATAAAACATGGAACCACATAGATAACAATGAAAAGAAACAAAATCTTGAACAGCTGTTTTTAAATGAGCATCATCAAATCTACGCATTGAATGAGTCAGGGGTCCTGAAAAAAAATATATTTCGATTATCTCATTGAATATCAAGTACATATATGAGACTGAATAATTTTGGGTTTCTTTTCTAACTTCTGTCTTTTCAACTCCAGTAAGACACATCCAAGATCAGTTTCAGGGTACACTGTTGTGACTTATTGTTCTCTCATCAAATACTTTGGCATTATTGCTGGCTTATAGAGCCACCTGCAATATTCTATTTCTACACAACCTTGTGAGACCATCAGTGTTTACTTTCTCATTGTATGTTGAACTGATGAATATTAAATTTGAAGTATATTTTTTGATCATCATAAGACTTTAAAAAATAATCTATTCTGCTATATATATCACCATTTTCTGCTTGCTTTCTTCAGAAAGTCTTCAGAAAGTCTTCAGACTGAGCTTAGTTGTAAAATTATTCAAGAAAGAAAATAAGTATTAAAAGCTCATAGACTCCATTGAAAAGGTTTTACCATGGTTTTCAGTCAGGATTTTGAACCTTAGATCAGTCACTATGTTCAGTAAATCATGGATCTAAAATAACATAGCTACAACCAACTAAACTAAAGAATGTGTTATGATAGGACAAGGGCTAATAATTTAAAATGAAAAGATGATAGATTTAGAATAGATATAAGGAAGACATTTTTTACCATGAGGGTGGTGAAACACTGAAACAGGTTGCTCAGAGAGGTGATAGATACCCCATTCCTGGAAACGTTTAAAGTCAGTTTAGACAGGGCTGTGAGTGACTTGATCTAGTTGAAGATGTCCCTGGTCATTGCAGCAGAGTTTGGAGTAGATGACCTTTAAAGCTCCCTGCCAACCCAGTCTATGATTCTACGATTTTTATATGATTTACACTTGAAACAATTAGCCACTGAGTCAAATATATTTGTAAAGACAGCAAAATGACTGAATAAAAACATGTTTGAGACACTCAGTGGATTTACAGATACACAAAAAAAGAAGCATGAACAATTTTCAATACCTCTTTTGAGGTCTGTTTATGAAAGTTTACAGTAAACACAATATCTATGGTAGAAAAATAAAAATATGTATATATCTCTCAAATACTTGAAATTAATTTTGTCTTGTTTACATGTCTGCACTTCAAATACCTTTTAAATACTGTTGATTTTTTTTTTAAGTAACAGCCTAATATTATAACTATACCAAAGTTAGGAGAACTTCTGACAGAGAAGACTCTTGAAGTTCTCAAGATTTTTTTTAAAAAAACCTATCTGTTACATTTTTCCTGTACAGGATATTTTCATTATCTTGGAAACATGTGAACTGTGAGGAGTCAAAATCTGCTGTACTTTGTTCAAGCTCTGTATTGCAGAGATCATTTGACTGAAAGGAAAGATGTTTAAAATTACAGTTAACTTTTTTGGTTGCTTTCCCCCCCACCCCACCCCTCCCCACTCCTTCTCTAAAGTCATCATCCTTTTTTTGCATAGTTACTTATTTATTCATTGCTTTTGCCAACACATACATATTGTCAGCCAAGACTGACTTTTATAACACATGCCTGTTTTCAAATTAAACTGTCAGTCTTATAAGGAAGTCAATGACAGCAAAGAATTTAACTGATAATTAGCAATATTTTGATAATCTATCCTTCATTTACCCATTCTCTGAAAAATTGTGTCTGCTCACAGTCAAGGAAACATATTTAGAAAATCTGCATGTGTACAACTAGTTATATAAGTAGTATAGTTCTAGCTCCTATACCTCAAGCTACAGATGTCCTACTGAAGTTTAAAGCCATAAATCAACAGGAATTTAGTGTGTATTAACAATAAACCTCCCTCCTGTCATTCAAAGCCCTACCTTTCTATAGAGATTTAGAGAATATGGTGTTTAATTTCAGAATGGAATGAGGATAACTTTACCATAAACCTCTCCAGACAGTTTGATTTCAACCAGCAAAACAGAAAAAGCCCATCAGTATCAGCAATATCCAGTACTTCAACAGTGGGGTGAGGAAATGGCCTTAATAAAATTTCAAGGTTTTTTTTCTTGGATTTTTGTTTTACCCATGACATTTTGCCTAATCCTTCCCCATCTAACATAGTATTTGAGAACTGGTAGAGAAGAAGGAAAACACTTTTCTAATTCCTTCTTTAGTATATAACTTTCCTTGGAAATCCTTACTTTTTCTATGGCCATACATTCCCATAACTTCAGTGACTTGTCCTGTCTTTGGCTTTCTTGTATTGGGTTTCTACAAATGAAGAAATGTATCATGCTCTAATTGGAAATGTTATATACTTATTTAATTATATCATATTTAAATTACACGCATATATATATAAAATTTCCACTTACATTTGTGTATACTGTATATATAAATATATGTGTTGTATTTTGAACAACATATTCAAACATTGGAACTATATAAATACAGAACTGAAGGAAATTTCATCGTTTCTTGAGTATCTCTCCGGTATGTCTTGGTCCCGAGTTGGCAGAAATAGACATATTTTCTTATTTACTTGATGCAGTTCTGTAGGGATTATCTGTAGTTTTGTAGTCTCACAAATAGGTGGCACTAATGAATTCACCATTTGCAGTAATTTCTATGTTCCCAACTAAGAAAGTGCAAGTCCTTTGTGCCCTCTGACACACTCCTTAGTGAATTTTACTGCCAATAGTAACTTTGAACTCGGTTATGAGGGCTGAAACAGACAGCGAGCACCTTGTTTTCTGCTTTCAGGAGACAAGTAACTTCTAATGACTGTAACTGGAGTGTAGGAGAAGAGTGCCTACGTGCTGTACCAAAATAAGAAAAGCATATTGCTTTTTAATATAAACCACGTCTAGGGTGACATAACATATTGACAGTTCTTATGAAAGTTCTGATTAAACTAGTTGGACCTGAAATATTACCTAGCACACTAGAAATGTCAAATAGAAATCACCTTGAAACATGAATTAGAGTCACATTCCCTGTTGGTTTACATTAGGGTAACCTTGTGAGTGTCAGTGTATTTAGAGGTGGTTTTTAACCTCAGCCAGCACAGACTTTGATTCATTAGTGTTTTCCAAACAAGACTCTTTCACAGGCATTGTTAAATACCCAGGAAAAGTAAATCAGTTTATCAAAAACTCTTTGGTGCTTCCAAGGGTGGAATCTGACTTCTCTCCATACATTGCATGTGCATATCTATATGTAGGTGGGTATATGCACACATGCACAACACATAAACATGTTTACATAGATATGGAATGAAATTATATATACAGAAATCTTGTTTTATTTAGTTATATCACGTTATATATGTTTTTTAGAAAATTTTATCCTGTTTGTATAGTAATATGACTAGGTCTTCATAGATAAATAAACTATGGGAATGTAAAGATTATTGTGAACCAAACCCTATATTTTAGTACTCTTGCTACGTTGAAGGCCATGACAGAAAATATTTTAAAGCAAATTAGTAATTTTTTTTTAGAAAGAAAAAGAAAGACCTAGAAAATTCCTTGGAAACAAATGAAATCCCTAGTATAACTGACACAGAGCTATCATTACTACTCAAAATTTTACAAATTAATTTGTAATTAACTATATGTTTGATAGAGTAGGGATTTTAAACTAAGACAATCTTCAAAAAAATAATATTTTCTGAACAAAGTAGCAAAAGGAGTTGAGCTGGAGACTAAAATAAGAATCAGAAAACAAGACATACTCACTGCATGCACACAGCCCACATTAATGTGAATGGCATATGCACCACAGCTGATGGAACACACACAAGAAAACATCATCGATCAGAAAACGAGTTCTTCCTTACCTAGTGAAGGTGGGAGAAATACTCATTATTTTCCCTTGTGGTAACCTGAGTTTCTGTTTTACACAGTGCTGTGAATATTAACACATCAAGCAGTTTCTGGGTCTCTTCTTTCAGTTTGAAGGCAGTAGGCAAGGTCTAGTCATGCCCATAACAGTAAATGAATTACCCTCTAAAACAAGATGGCAGCTTTCAAAGTATCAGTTGAAAATGACTTGTGGGATGTGTTGACTGTGGCTGGATGCCAGTTGCCCACCAAGCTGCTCTATCACCCCTCCTCTCTAAACTGGACAAGACAGAAAATATGACAAAAGTCTCGTGTGTCAAGATAAGAAGAGTGAGAGATCACTCACTGATTACTGTCATGGGCAAAACAGATTTGACTTGGGGAAATTAATGTATTACCAATCAAAAGTCAGAGTAACAAAAACAACTCTTAAACAACTTCCCCCAAACCCTCCCTTCTTCTTCACTCCTAGTTTTTTTTCCTCCTCCTCCTGAGCAGTGCAGAGGGAGGGAATGGAGGTTGTGGTCAGTTCATCACATCTCTGCTTCATTGTCCTCCTCAGGGAAAGGGCTCCTCACACTCTTCCTCTGCTCTGGAATGGGGTCCCTCCCATGGGACATAGCCCTCCAGAAATTTCTCCAACATGGGTCCTTCCATGGACTACAGTTCTTCACTAACTACTCCAGCGTGGATCTCTTCCATAGAGTGCAGTTCTTCAGCAACAGATTGCTCCATCATGGCCATGGGGCCACAAGTTCTGCCAGCAAACCTGCTTCAGCACAGGCTCCTCTCTCCACAGGTCCATGGGTCCCAACAGAAGCCTATTTCAGCACAGGCTTTCAACAGGGCCACAGCCTCCTTCAACCATCCACCTGCTCCAGTGTGGGGTCCTCCATGAGCTGCAGGTGGATATCTCCTCCACTGTTCACCTCCATGAGCTGCAGGGAGACAGCTTGCCTAACCATGGTTTTCACCATGGGTTGCAGGAGTGTGTCTGCTCTGGCATCTGGAGTACCTCCTCCCCCTCCTTCTTCACTGACCTTGGTGTCTGCAGACGTGTTGCTCTCATTCTTCTCCCATTCCCTCAGCTGCTTCTCACAAGACTTGTGCTCTAGACCCTTCCATCAGCTTTATTGTCATTCTGGACATGCTCCAGCACCTCATGGTCATTCCTATACTTATAACTGAACACAGTAGTTGAAGTGGGGCCTCACCAGTGCTGAGTACAGGGGAGTGAACTATATCCTGAGTCCTCCTGGGTATTCCTGATATAAGCCAGGGTGCTGTTGGCCTTCTTGAACACCTGGGCACACTGCTGACTCATATTTAGCCATCTGTCAACCAGTGCTCTCAGGTTCTTTTCTTCCAGGCACCTCAGTGCTCTCAGGTTCTTTTCTTCCAGCCACTCTTCCCCAAGTGGTGCATGAGGTTGTTGTGAGCCAAGTGTAGAACCTGGTACTTGGCCTTGTGGAACCTCATATCACTGGCCTTAGCCCATTGATCCAGCCTGTCCAGATCCCTCTGCAGAGCTTTCCTACCCTCAAGCAGACCAACACTCCCTCCCAACTTGGTGCCATCTTCAAATGTACTGAGGGTGCATCCACACCCACACTGGGGCAGCTGCACGGTCTTTCCAGAACAGTTAATACAGTCTACATTTCTAATGTAAAGAAGCCCTATATTGTCAAGGAACAAAAAAAAACCAACACCATCACTTTATTGTAAAGAAGCAATTATTTAAAATACCATCATCATCCATCAGCTCCTAATCTTTAAATAGCAATAATTACTAAATGTTCTTGTGCCTACTAAACTAGACAAAGACAGCATATAAACACTTTGCTAGATTACTTAAGCAATAAGTTACAATGTATGTCATGCAGCTTGAGTAAATACGATTGACTTGGAGTTCACAGTAAGAACACAGAGTGGTAGGAAGTTACATTGCCTTAAGTAGGAATTCAGGTCCCTCATATTAAAGCATCTTTCTTCAGTCTTAAGGGAGATAAGTCTTTGTTTATAATTTTCCCCGAACAGTCATGTACTTTATGAATCAGGTGCCTCTTCCAAACTTATCTAATCATGGTGAATCATGTTCAAATGCTGTTCCAGTGCTATTGTACACAACTGCCTTCAAAATAAACCATAAGGCATTTTTGCATCTCCACTCATCCACGCATTTTAGTTTAGTTTCATCTGAATTTGACTCATGCATTGAAAAAAAAAGTGTTCTCTGTGTGCTTAACCTAGCACAAATAGCAAATGGTTATGTTACCTGTAATGAGCAGTAGGGTCACAAAGAAGAGAAGCACTTGTTCGCTCCTTCAATCTGTTCAGTCTTTCCAACAAAAGATTCTTTATTAGGCTTTCTGGATGCATTGTTCTCATGCTTCGTCCAGATATTTTTGAAGAAAATACCTGGATGATCATACTGTTATTTTTTACCATGTCACTGTCCTCTATGACTCACACAATCTGCTTCTCACTGCCCATTTTAGCAGAACCAACTGCCCTTAGTCTTTAGAAATGTGTTATTTTGGTGGTTTCTTGTGGTGTTTTTTTTGTTTGTTTGGGTTGGGTTTTGGGGTTTTTTTTTTTTTTTTTAGGGTTTTTTTGCTCTACAAATCTCTAAAGTGTGTTCTCTGCTGAACGACTATATCATGGTAACCAAGCCACCATACTGCAACTATGGAAATACTATACAGACATATAGCGATCTGTCCTTATATTAACAGAGGAATTAGAAAGAAAAGGCATCCACCAGCAGAAAGGCTTTGAACATCCAGCACATACCTGCATGAGTCAGACATACAGTCAGATGTGCTCATGTTGGCAGTGTTCTTCAAAGCGGAAGCTGGTTCAACCATGGCTTTGTATTTGTCATTTCATCAGATTATTTGGCAACTGCTAAACATCAGAATTTTGCAGGGTTTTAATCTAAGGCACTCTTTCATTCCAAGCATTGTTTTGGGTGTACATGCCTTTAACTCAGATCTCTTGGAGTCATCTAGTGGGTGGGGGCATCCTGTGGCTAACTGCGTAAAGATATATGGCAATATAAACAAGTGCAGGCAAATCTGAGCTCCTTTGACTTTCAGGAAGTCAGGATGTGAGCTAGCTCCAGTTCAGGACACCTCTGTCAGCATTAGTATTACCAACTCAGACTAATACAGTGTTTAAAAAACAGTGTATATGAGCTTAAAATCAGTGTCTGCTAGACCAGTCTAAGCTGGGCTGTGTTTGGCCAGTGCTGGACATAGCATGCGTGCAAGCATCTGCCCCTTTTGCAGATTTGTCTGTAGGCAGTGCAAAGCCCTATATGCACACAAGAATGCCCAGGTATTAGATAACCCATTACAGGATGTCACTGAAATCCTAGTCTCAGACAGAAGAACCATCCTAATTTAAAGCTTTATAAGCTTTATTTTGATCTGTGCTTTCCTCTTTCTTTAGCTGGAATCCCTGAATCAGCTCAGATGGCAGCATCAACTGGTTCCCATGAAGGGCAGAAAGTGGTGACAGGGTCTTATCCAACTGTAATTTCTGATCAATCCTTTAACAACTCTAGCAATATATTTTTTGTTTGGTTTTTTGGTTTGGGGTTTTAATCAGGGCAAAAAGCTAGAACACCTTGATCATTGCAGCAAATGTCAAACCAGGGATGTAATGTTGGTTGGCTGAAAGGAGTTAGGCAGAAATACTCCAATTGTAAAAACACTCGGGAGACACACTAGGAAGCCATAGTCTTCCATCTTTCCTGAGAACATTAAGATTGATAAAAGAAAGAAAACAAAGTAGCATTAACATCACCCACACACAGACACCCTGCCTCCCCCCCCCCCCCCCCCCCCAAATCAAAAAGAAACCCCCAAAACTACCACCATTTTGATACCAACAGGAATTTCTAACCTAAGCAGTGTTGAGGCCTTGACACCAGAACTTGATCATTCTATTCTTGAAGATCCCTTACCTCATTTTGGCCCAGTCTCAAAAAGTACTATCACAATCTCCTCAGCCAGTGATCTTAATAAGCAGTCTGGGTATGGCCACACTGTTTTGGAGGTAAAGAATTTTAATGGCATGGAAGTCACCTTTCTGCCAAAGAACACCCCCTGCACTCTTTTATTTACAGGTACAGCTGCGAATTCAATGAGCCAATAACGAGTAATGATGTAATTTTGTGCTGGGAAGTGAAACAAAAGGAAATATTGGATAATGAAAAAAGAAAACTCTAAGCCAAAAGCCATGGTAACTAGCTGGAAACTAGCAAAGGAAGCTCATAAAATTATTCTTCTATCTAGACTAGAAAGTTTTTGAAGCATGATCTGAGAAATAAAAATTATAATGAATGTTTTAAAGGAAAACCTTTCTAAAAAGAAATCAAGAAAAACTGTTTTAAAGGAAGAGGGCTTTCCATGTAAACAGTAGTCTGAAGGACTGGAGCAGCAGAATCTGAAATATAAGGTCACTTCTGAAAGCCTAGAAATAAAACCAGGACCTGCAGAGTCTCAGTCTGTTGCCTGGATTGAAGACAAAAAGGCTTCTCACAGTAGGGAACATGGCTGCAGTGTACTGTGTCCAGGATCCTGTCTCCACATCTCATGTACCACTGAGAATTTGTTCTTCTCTGATGTAAATTCTGTAGGAAGTGTCTGCTCCCCCAAAATCAAGAAAATATTCTATTCCAAATGAGTGGAACAAACCTGTGTTCTCTAAGGTGCTAAATAACAAAATAAACAAAACAGTAAATAATTAAGAAAGCAAGCTATATGACTGATGAACAGAACTGATGATTATCTGGTATATTGCCTCTGTGTTTCACACAGCATTACATTACTATTCAGTCGCCTTCTGAGAAAAAGTGTGTCTCCAGTCACCAGCGTCTCTCTCTTGCTTTGCTCTCTTCTTTAAAATAAATGCTATTGATCAGCAGCAGTCTTTTCTGAAATTGGCAGAGGGGTATGAGCCTATTAAAGCTCTGTTATTAAGGCTGAATATGATTGGAAAGGAGAATTGATTCCTCCTAGATTTATATCCGTTAGCTTTTTGTTGTAATCCCCTACTTGTAACATTTCATTATGCAACTTCAGAGGCTATTTTTTTCTTCTTTTTATTTCATTCTCTGGATTTTGTTTCAGTTATCCTAAAACAGTGACCATTATTTTTCCTATTTTTCTTATAAACATTACTTTGTACATATGAATTCTGAGACAACTAAGTCTTGCAATTTATTTTATTTTCTTGAGGAACCTGAGTCAACCATGCCCAGATTGTTTTGTTTAAAATTACTGCAGAACATGTAAGTTTCTGAATGTATGTGTCTGGATATCAGTATATAAATTTTCAGTCAGATCAGATTTCTTTGAATGTGAAAACTGACTGTCTCTGCTTAAAAAGATTTTGAAAGAAAAATAAAATATAAAAAAAACCCAAAACAAAACAAACCCCACAAACAAACAAACAAACCCCACAAATACTCAAAACAAACAAATAAACAAACAAAAAAACAAAGATGAAAGGAGAACCTTTTGAAAAAAGTATTTCTAAACAAGTGCTGCTGTTAAAGGGAACAGTTTGAAATAAATAACTTCTGGCTGCCCGGTCTGCCATTGTTTTCTAGCAGTTGCTGTTTAAGAGCCCAAAAACATAGTTCGGTGCAGGAGGAAAAAGA
>VZTM01026504.1:0-48358 GCA_013400555.1 Jacana jacana
TAGTCAGCTGGTGTCTGATTTTTCTGAAGGCTGTGAAAATATCTTGTCTCAAGTAGAAGTACAGGGGAAGTTCTGGAGAAGAAAGAGGCTTTATTCTTCAAGAGAAAATGTCAATTGCTTCCTTTTACATTAAGCTTACCTTCATCACTTGTTGTTTTCATTGTGCCTATTGTTTGTGTACTCCAAACTAAGAGAAAAGGAAACTGGGTAAGTGCTGCATCTGATTTCTAATTGGATTGTCATCTCACTGCTTGGTAATCCCTACCTTTGAATAGAAAGCTGAGATTTGATAGAAAGAGGCCTCAATATTAAAGATGTGCCTTTGCAATGCCTATAAACATCTTCTCAAATTTGGCCAAATTATGAGACTTTGTAAAACAGCATTTTACACATACTGGATAGAGACATGTGAGCGTTTAATAATTAAGTCTCAAAATATTCCACGCTTGCTTATCAGATAAATCCATCACACACATGACCAGACTGCATAGCTACCATTCAGAGAGAAATAGTAGGCACGAGTCCAAACCACCACTGCATCACTGCTGAAAACCTTTGCCTGTAATTGCTTGTTTTGTGTTATCACTGCTGAAGAACTTTCCCTATAATTGCTTGTGTTTCATCAGGAAACTGAGAGCAGTCACTAATCTTTCAGTTATCCTTTCTTTTCTTGCTGACCTTTAATCAACATGAAGGAAGAAACATCCTGTTTAAATAGGAAAAAAAAAAAGGCAAGAGATTAGAACAAGGAGATGAGTGAGGTTGAAATGAGAAGGGCAAGCTGGATAAAGAGCTGGTGACAAGGAGCAAAGGGGGCTAATAATGACATTTTAGACAAGGACCCAGGAAACTGGAGGCAGTTTAACTAAGGGGCATTGGGGACTCTGCTGGAAGTAGTGGGGGAAGCTTGAATGAGCCATCCTGGAAATCTAGGTACTTCCACACAAGAAGAAATAATATCATTAAAACATTGCCACAGTCTGGTTTAATCCTATTTCAGATCTGAGTTAAGTCATGCCAGTTCATGCCCTATTTTACACTACGTATAACACGTATCTAGGTTGATGCAGCTATTTCTGCTTTGTCCTTTATATCTTTCTTCTTTTATTAATAATCCTATTTGCTTGACAAACAAGGATTCTCGACCAATGTTAACTCTCTGCAGCTGGCAAACATTTTATAGATGAAGAAAGTCAGGCAGGTGAGTCATGTAATTTGCTTTAGGAAGAGCACAATGAATCAGTGAATGAGCCAGGAATCTAAATTCAGGCATTCCTGNAATTCTGTAAATGAAAAGAGAAGGACAGAGTCACTGTTTGTATGCCTACACAAGTGTATCATACTTAAAGAAACGTGGAATGGGGGTGAGAACTGAAGGAACAAGAGACAATGAAAAGCAAGAGGATAAGAAGGCTGGACTTGCATATTAATGAGAACTCTCCTTTAATTGGGAATTTCCTTTCACTACATTGTTCTTTTTCCACAACCATCGGGTTTTTTTAATTCCTCTGCTTTATGTGTTACTTCTTGTTTGTTCTGTTTTGTGCAAGAGCAGCATGAAGTTGCCTCACATCCTGATTTCAGGGAAAGTGCAGTTCAGAGAGCATGCTACCGCACAGTAGGAAAAGAGGTGTTGAAAGGAACTGGAACTTGGGGCAAAAGCTTCTAACATCCTTCTGCTGAAGGAAGAATCTTGAGTTATTCTCAGAAATATGACAACACCATGTTTACAGGACTGTTGCTAGGTAACTTTTTATTCTGTACACATCTGAAAGGTTAATGGTTTTTAGTGTAAATCAGATAGTTCAAACCTAGATGAAAAAGAAACAAACCAAACATCTGTGGGGTGTCAGGTGAGTGGTCCATACTGTATTATAAATGGGTAAAAATATAATTCCATAATTTGATATTCTCTCCTTTTCCCCTGATGTTTGTACCCAAGATGACCTAAATCTGCTGGTGGCTTTGCTTTCTGTGTAGGTCATGTCACTTAAATCTCATAGCGCACTTCCCCAGGGTGAATGAGCTCTGTGGTAATTCTGGTAATAAAACAGACACCTGTTCCCGTATTATGTTCAAACAGACAGAAACAAACACATTCTGACCCGTGTCACACACTGATTTTACACGTTTTTTGCTATTTAGTCTGTCTGCTCTCTTGACTCAAAGTCATTAATTTTTGCAAAAGTGAAGATACACACAATAAATCAATAGTGAAATAAGGATGGAGAATATCACTGAAATGAGTGGATGCAAATAAACAATAATCCAGGGTAGATCCATTCTTAGCAACCACATATCTTGAATTCTTTCTGTAACTTTGTGAATTCTCACCTACCTTTTGTGTTCTCAGGAAGGGCATTAGATTCTCAAGAGTCTGAGAAATAAGGCAGTTAGGTTTTTTTTTCTTTTCCAAAATACATATCCAGCTTCTATCAAACTTAATTAACTCTCCAGTTAGTTAAACTCCAATTAAACTCCAGTTAGTTAACTGCACATGGTAATCCTCTATACATATACAGTCTCAGTTATTTTTTTGCACTTAAAAACATAGAATGTGTTGGGTTGGAAAGGACCTCTAAGGGCCATCTAGTCCAACCCCTCAGCAATGAGCAAGGACATCTTCAACTAGTTTGGGTTGCTTAGTACCTTGTCCAACATGACCTTGAATGCTTCCAGGGATGGGGCATCTAACATCTCTCTGGGCAACCTGTTCGGGTGTTTCGCCACCCTCATTGTAAAATAGTTCCTCCTTGTATCTAGTCTACATCTACCCTCTTTTAGTTTAAAATCATTACCCCTTGTCCTATTGCAACAGGCCCTGCTAAAAAGTCTGACTCCATCTTTGTTATAAACCCCCTTTAAGCACTGAAAGGCTGTGAGCATCCTCTAAGTAGCTCTTTAGGGGAATGGACACATGGGAAAGAAAACAACAAAACCCAGGAAGTATACAGTCCCCAAATACGTGTCCATCAGAACTGAAAGAAATTGACTGTTCAGTATACACCCACCCAGTCCTAACATAATTCCTTCTCTATGTGCTAGCAGATTGTTCTCTTGCCCTGATTATGTTGCTGACATTATGCTTGTGAGGGAAATTCCTTCCTGACTCCAGATTTGGCGAATTTATAATCCTGTTGATGTAAGCAAAGCTTGCTAAGTCCCAATTGTCCAATCAGTTCTACATATAAACCTCCTGTTGAAGTAAATGGAATTGTACACAAGTAGCTGTAAAGATGATTGGGACCCTGCTGTGGTTTCTGCTGTATAGCCAACACTACAAGGTAACTTTATCCCGGCATTGCACAGACAAAGAAAAAAAGTAGTCTCACCATTTTCTCCATCATCAGCTGCTTGTCTCTACCATTCTTTGCAGAGGCACAAGTATTCATGCAGGAGGACAATTTAACCAATGAAGTTGAAATTACCCTGGAAACAAAGGGTAGATATGTAATCTGCTTTTTAACATTCAACTATTATTAATTTTCATGCATCTAAACTTTCTCAGCAAACGTTCTTAAAACATAAGTACAGCATTCTGTTGTCTGAGCTATCACTAAAAGACTAACTACAAGGGAGATGCAACATACCAACATTGCACCTTATCCCAGTAGCAGTTTACACTGGAAATACTTTTTTCCTGTGGTTTTGTATGATGGAGGATGTGACAAATACGTTTTGATTTAGGAACACTGCAGTGCCTCTGGAGAGCTAGTTTAGAAATTTCACAGTCCTATTGTTTTCTGTTCACCAGGCTTTCTAGTCAGACAAAAAGGTATTTTACATGGTAGTACCTTCCCTTTGAGTGGTTTAGCTTTATCTTTCTGTTCCTCTCCCACTCCAAAACTGAACTAACCCTAAGCAGAAATTCAATTTTCTGTGTAGTTGAAATCTCAATGATCCTATTACTTAAGACAAGTCATTACTGCGAGTTCCCTTCCCTCTCATAATACCTTGACTGCAGCTGCTTTTAGATCTTCACCCTTATGGATTCTTTGTCTTGCCACTTAGGGAGCCAGTTCTGCCTCAAAATTTAATGATTGTCCCCTGTTACCTTTCCATTACTACGCCTTGGAACTCCTGTCTCATGTGGAGATAAGCCAGACAGGTCTCACACTCGTACTGGAGGTTTTGGTATGACCCAGATCATCCTCTGCACCAGGAGTTAGTTACAGACAACACCAAATTTCAGTCACGGTGCGGTCAAACCCCAATCCGTACTGTGCACGGCACAGCTAAGGAGTGACAGTTCTCAACAGGTCATTACTAGGCCACATCTGAATAGTGCCTGGTACCACGGGCAAGGAGACATCCTCAGCAGGAGACAAGCAATTGCCACGAGCTGTCTGTCATGACAACCAAAAAACTTAGTGAGAATGAGAATTAAGGAAATCTAATTTCCCTGGATTTGCATCATGAAGTTAATTGGTTCTGGCATCTCACCCCAAACAGGTCTGGGGACAGGCTAAAGCCGGTCTCACCCTGGCTGCTACCAAGAGCTCTCTCCTTCTCCTCCTCTCGCCACAGCTCTGGCATAAGAGCAGGGAAGTCACTTCGCTTCGCCGGCCACAACCCGAAACTTAGCAAAACTCATTTCCAGTCGGCTGGAAAAAGCCCACCTCGGCAGCCGCCACGCAGCAGCCGCGGCTCCGCGGAAGGGGCAGCGGCTGGTCGGAGGCCGGAGCTGTCCCCTCTGCCGCCTGTATAACCGGGCGTCGGCGTGGCCTCCCCGCCTCAGGTGCGCTCCCGCCNGTTCTTTTATCCCCGGTAGTGCTGGCCCTGCAGGCCCGCAGGCGGCGGCCCAAGCAGTCCACGGCGGCCGGCAGGAGAGACAAACACCCGCCGCCCCACAAAAAGTGAGTACGGGGACCCCCGACTCGCCGGGACGGAGCTCCCGCCTGCCCCGGGACGGCTTCGTTGTCTGCCCTTCCCTCACGCTTCTCTCACGCCGCCCCATAGCGTTTGTCGGGGCAGTCCCGCAGCCCGGCCCCTCGGCCCCCGCGCTGTCCCGGCCCCGCTGCTGGCTTTTACGGGCGAACTCCCCTGCTCCCGCCGCCGGGATAGTCGGCAGCTCCCCCGGCAGAGCCCGGACGGGCCCTCCCACGGAAAGTGCCAGTACATCTCGCCGGGGAGTGCCGGTACATCTCGCCGGGGGACCGGACCCGGGCTCAGCGCCCCTCGGGCGGTGCCTCCCGGGCTGCCAGGGAAACCTCTGTTTTTCTTCTCCGAGAACCCCCTGTTTGTCGGGGATCTGCGCAGCTCTCCTGTCCCTTCTGAGTTGCCTTCCAGTTCTCTCATCCTCATGGTCTCCTTTCTGTCCTTCCCCGAGCTTTCCGTTCGGAGGTTTTCCCGGCGGCGCTGTCCCGCCCGCAGGCAGTCCTTTTCATCCTGCGGACCCCTCGGTGTACACGTCCTGCTCTCTGCCTCCTGCTCGGTACTCTCAGGTTAATTCCCGTTTCCAGATGTGTCTAATTGTTAGTAACACCAATAGGAGTATTCTATTTGTTGTTGTTTCAATCTGCTTTGCTCTTGCGAAAACAGGCAGAAGTTATGATGTGTTTCCCCCCCCACCTTGTCTTCTGCTAACCCTTCATGTTCTTGTCACTGTCCAGTTCACCTTTTCTCACTCTCACAATGCCCATGTTTTCTGAACCATGTAGGAACATTTTCCCATCTCTAGAGTGTTCCCACTTTAACTACTCTTCCATAAGATAATGTGGCCTTGGACTCCTCCCTATCTTTTCTCCTTGTGGGATCACGTGCTTCTTTCACTAACTTTTACTGTATTTTGTTCAGTGAGACTTTATTGGTGACTTGTTAAGTCACCAATAGACTCCTGTCTCGATTTCTGTTGCTTGGTGATCCGGTCTGCCTGCTTTGTTCTGACATGGAAACACATGTCCCGATGTCTTCATCACCCTTTCCTCTTAGTCGGCCAGTCTGAGGAACTGGGAGGCAGTGGTGTGTGGATGGATATATATGTGATGGGGTGAAGATGTTGCTATGTGCTATGGTAAATGATTCAAGGGGCAAGGTCTTTTTCTTTCTGATTTCTTTAGACAGAAATAGTAATGCATCCCTGACCCTGGAGGTTTTTTTTCAGTTGTGATGAATGAGCTTTTTTCCCCCCTTCAAGATGGGTAAAAATGATGTAGAATAAAATGCTGGTGTCGTGGTTATCAGGCTTTGACAGCTAAACTTTTTTTCACATCCTGTTCTGCTACTGCTGTTTCTGCCAGTGTCGTATGAAAGCTATGCTATGCTTTGTTGTGTAAATTCAGCATTATTGCAATGGAAATCAAAATTGATGTGTAAGATACGTGACCAAATTGGATTGATTCCCTTGTTTCCAAAAGCCTTTTGGAAATTTGTTTTGTAACATTACATGGATTTGTTTTGTCACTTTGAAAACAAAAATAGGTTGAGTTTTGTTGTAACTCTAGGCTCAGAATTGTTTTTGTAGTTTTCTGTTAAGACTTAACCACAGGGTTGTTAATATATTTCTGTTCCGTGTAGATGATGCAGTGCTTAGTAGGCTTCTTAGCAGGCCTGCCTCGGGGTGTCTTGCTGAATGAGTTTGTCAAAAGTTTGCTTTCACAGCCACCTAGTACAGAATTGGTACCCTTTCCATGTTTGAAGAAACTGGCTATGTTAAGTCAGGGTGCAGTCAGTAGCTGGCCATTTGCCATACTGAGTCGACATTTCCAGATGCAATGGCCCAATCTGTTCAGCTGCCTTGGGGAAACAGTGGGTCTGCTGCAGCAGACAACAGAGCCTTCATTTCTTTTCTGCTACATGTATTTTCTTTTCAAACCACTTTTATGTTATGGAGGCCTCCTACTCTGTTTTATGCTTCTTTATGAAAGGGAAACTCCTTTCAAGTTTTTACATCTCCTTGCATAGGGCCAAATAGGCCCCCAAAGTAAAGCCACCAGTATAGCCAGCCACCCTATTTCAGGAGACAAACTCAACAAAAGTATATCTTTTGTCCTGTTCCTAACCTTGCTTTAAATTCAACTGCTATAGCATGTACTAGTGTGTTTGAGCCATACAGTATGTGACGCACATCACATGCACAGTAACTGCAAACGAAAGTGTTGGTTTGAGGGGTGGAAATTCTATACCTTAAGTTCCCTGTAGTGGACTTGTTCACTACTTGAAAGTTGTAACTTGGTTTTAAATCCAAAGTTGGGGTTTTTTTGTTGTTTTTTCTTTAATTGTGTTTCTTAGGGAGACTCTTCTCTGCTGGATCAATAGAGCAACTTCCATTGTTGCTGGTAACAATGTGCTTCGAAGGAACTGCAGGATTCCTCTTCTAGAATTGGATAGGAGAGTTATATTGCATTATAACTTACTTGCAGGCTTTTGTTTAAAGAAAAAAAATTTACAGTGTTCTTCAGCACTGAATAGAGCTTTGTATTGCAATAGAATGCTGTGAGATCGGTTGGGTAGCTGCTCAGTGTTGACCCCTTAAGTCAAAGATGACAACTGGTGGAGGTGAATTTGTATTCTTCATGTAATGGTGTGGTAAAATAGAAAGAAATTAAGTGGCTCGTGTTCTGAAGCGAAGGCACTTTGTCTTGAGTCAAGACTCTATGTAAAATTGGATGTAATAGTAACATCTACTTGGTATGGCCTTACTTTGAATTCAGTCCTCCAGGTTACTGAAAAAGAATAGCATTCTCACTATTATAAGATAAGAGCACTGGGTTTTGGTTATAATAGAAGAAGTTGCATGCAGTGGACAAATGTGCTTCAGGTTAATTCAGGTCCTCTGAATTGAATGGAGGATCTCCTTAAAATGGATATCTGCCTGGAGAGGTGTCTGTGAAATAGCTTTTTTTACAGATACCTCAATCTGTGTTCAGAGGTAAATTGTTTCCAGATAGACAAGCCTATTTACTGTCCTTTACTTAGTGCTAACAGAACCTAGGTATGTAAAAGATGGCCTCAGATATGTCTACCTTTTGCATTCAGCAGATGTATTCAGATTAGCGTTGGCTTCAACTGGAACAAACTTCTATCTTGGATATTTTTATTTTGCTTGACTTTATTTTTAAGTGAATATGACACAAAACCAAGTGCATACTTGATCAGAGATTTGTCATCTTTAGCACATTTACTATACATTTTAATCCAAAGTTAGAGTTTGGATTTCTTTATTTAAAATCTGTTTTTTGTTTAAATTCCATTCATGTTTTTCAAGATTGCAATCTTTAAAGATTGTCCTCTTTTCACTGAGAAAGCTAGTGGCAAAGGTGAACTACTTTGTTAAATAGTGAACTGTAGGGCAGTGGAAACTGTACATTCTGCTTGGAAGCATACTCGTGCTTTGAGTGGATTCACTGATTGCTGATCTGTTTGTCTTCCTAATGTCTGTAATAAAAGAATATAGCTCTACTGAAAACTGCTTTCATTTGATCTCTGGCTGTGATTGTTTAGTACAATAAGCTTCAGATAATGTCTTATCTAGCTTCCTTTTCCTGTCTTCTCGTGTGAAAATGCTACTAGATTTTCTGCTGTACACAAACATATATACACATATGTATTTATACATAAGAATGTATAAGGAAGTTAAAATATATTTTAATCCTTGTTTGAAGGAAGCCTGGGTTTAGGTATTGATGAGGAAGACTAGAAAGTTAGTGTCCAGGAAATTACAGAAGTGGAAATTACGGAAGTGTTTCAGTGCTTCCTCAAGTGTATGTGTCACAGTTTGATAAAATAACAATTTAATAATAACATAATAATAATAATAACAATAAAATAACTGTGGCAACTAAGATGTTTTTCTTAAAAGCAGCATTCATTAAGTAGTTGCTGTGCCCTTTGGTATTTGCTGAATGGATTCTGGTCACTGGTCAAAGGCTACAGGTATTGCGCTTCCTATATAAGTGTGACCATGAACTCTTACAGTCTGAGGTGGTCTTGTACCCTGCCCCTTAATTGTATTGTGTGCAACGTTGTTGGTTGGGTTTTGGTATGGTTTTTTTGTGTGTATGTGTGCTTGGGATGATTTATTGAAGAATATCAGAGAAGCTAATATTAATTTTTTTTTTTTTTTTTTTTTGAAGAGAAGGACTTGGAAAGATTCAGAAGGACAATATCCCAAGTTATGCCAATATCTAATGAAAGCAAATGAGTTGACCTTGGTTCCCTACAGAAGAATGGGACAGGACTGTTAAAAATGAAAACATAACTATATAGCAGTTGTATTCACAATTGCTCCCTTTCCTTACTGATTACTCCTGCTGTAATTCTGTCCAACTTTTACCTTTGTAATCTAGCCTGTATTTTAATTATCAATAACCAGTTCTGTTCTAATAGCCTGCGAGAACTTTGTGAACGGGCCCTATTTTGGTAGGCAGTTTTTAAAGGGAAAAAAAAATAATTTTTTGTTCCTTCAAATATTAGTAAAAGATTATCTTTCTACCCGTCTTTACAATTCCCAGTATTCATATCTTTAAAATACTGTTGGTCTCAGCCTTTGTATACTTGAAGTGACAACCCTTGCTTCTGTTTTTCCTATTCACATTCTTCTTTTTTTTTTTAAGACCATTACCCTTTTTTGTCCCTCACTTTTCACTTTTAATCTGTTAACAGTTACAGCACATTGTAAGAAAGATGGTTCCACTTAAAATTGGCAGAGGTTTGGTAGTGGTCTTCCTCCTGTGCTCCCTTTTCTACCCCAGTAAAACATCATTTAGGATGAGCTCTGCTTTTGGGGACTGTTGTGTTTGAATGTATCTCTGACAATGTATGGAAGGCTACATGGAGAAATGGCTGGAAAGATAAGCAGGATGTAATAAAGCACATGTTACACAGCAGAATTGCAGCAGTCTGTAGCTGTTGGAGCTGAAGGTAACCATAGAAAACCTTTTCATATTTAACAGAAGACATTATAAACAATAGTGTTGGCTGAAAAAAGGTAGCCACTAAGTTTCAAAGTGAGTACCTGTAAGGAAGTAGCTTTTTTTGCATTATATGTGTACTGTTTTTAATTTAGCCTATGCATTTGGAAACACTATGATTAAACAGTGCATATGTCTAAATACAGCAGCTGGCAGACTTTTGATTTTTACACTGAGGTTTTCCATAATGCAGTGATGTTCTGCTACAGAGTCTCTTTTGAGTATTAATGCTAAAGAAATCTTATCTTGAACTTGTTGCTTAAAGGCAAACCACAGAATAGACTACAGTGAAATGATGCTTCTTGACTGTATTTGTACCTTACTGTTTTTTCCTCAACTGAAATTAGTTAATTAAAAGTCAATAATTTACATGCAGGAGGCTAAAAGAATCAAGGGCTTCAGTGGCCTTGAGCTATTGTCGATGCTTAGTTTGCAGTTTTCTAAAATAGAAGGGAGAATTCCATAGTTAGAGGTCAATTATATTTTCCTATCCCTGAGGAAAAGATTTAATATCTCTGTTGCTCTTGTTGCAGTGATAAAGGTCAGAACTGTCTAGGTACCTATACCTTAAATTCTGTTATTAAAGTCAATTGTTTACAGATTTTTCAAATTGTATGAAAACTATACTGTTCTTGTATTGATAGTTCTAAATAAAGTTCTCTCTTGAGACATCTTTTTTTTTTTTTAATTCTAGTCTCCTCTCTCACCCCAGTAATTTCTCTTTTTAATAGTTGTGCTTATCTTCCTCTTGCTGCCCTCCTGCTGTTTCTCACCGATATGTGATGCTGTTCCTTTTTCATAGACTAAGACATATAGATTTTTATAATATCATTATAAAAGAGGTTCTTGGGTAGCTGATGGAGCCTGGAGATGGGTATGATGGAAGTGCTGTTGCCTGAAAGGTTGCTGCAAGAGAAGCAAATCCATGATCGAGCTGTATCTTCATGAGTAAAGGTAGGCAGTAGAGTGGGGTGACTCCTCCCTGTTCCGGAGTGCTTAGGAAACAAACAACTTCAAATTCCTTTCTAGGACCTTCAGAAGGTTGGGCTTTTGTTGGGGTTTGTCCTGCTGGGCAGTTCCCGGGCTGAGCCCACTCTTGCCCTAGGCGGGACTGCAGAAGTGTGTTAAGGTGGCTGGTTCTGTTCCTTTCTCCTGCCAGAGTCTGAGTACCCAGTGGTCACTTACCACCTCTTGTGAGGGGCAGTTGGGCAGTTTGAGATCATGTAACCTGTAAATACAAAACAGTAGGACACTGAATCCTAGAAAAAAACCCAAGGCATAAGTTATTAAAATCTAAGTAGAAAGTAATTAAAAGAATGCCGGTTAAGTGCAGCTATGGCTGTAGTTAAGTAAGGTATGTAGCAAGACAGTTTCACTTAAACCAGATTTTTAAAATGACTATTTTAATGTTTGAAAGCTAATTGTAAATTTTTTAAAAGAAGTTATGCTTCTATGTAAATTATGGTTTATATTTGTGTTCATGTTACACGGTTCACATCTTACCATCTCAAAAAAGATGATGTGAAACTAGAACAACTAGAACTTGCCCAAAGAAGGAGGTAGTAAAGGTGATTGAAGATATCGGACAGTTTAATTTATGACTAGTGCTTTTCAGATAGGTAAAGGTAGCTAAGGAGCATTTTGACAGACCTGAAAATCATTACTGGTATAGAAAGGGAAGAACGAATAACATTGCCTTTTTCATTAAAAAACAATGGTATCCAAAGGGTGACTTAAATGTAAAAAAAAAAAGCCAACAACCAACCAACCCAAAACAAAAAAAAAACCCCACACCTGACTTCTTTTTGTACAGTGCAAATAGCAGAATGTGGCTTTGCAATATATTGTAGTGGCCAAATTATATAGATGGGCTTAATACCAATAGTTTTTAAGTATACCACTGTCAGGGCAATTTGACTTTCCAAACCAGTGTTTGCTGAAGCCCGGTCATGTAAGTTTGTCCTAATACAGTGGTCTGCTTGTATCCTCATCTCTAAACATATGTTTCTGGCACCTAGTGGTATAATACTGGCCTAGGTATTTGTTTGATCTAAAGGAGCATGGCAGCCCTTAGGTTTGTAAGTATCTCAGTAGATCACTTGCAACATCTGATGGTATGTGTAAGCCTGACAGTGTCTGTGAGCCTAGGTCCAAAGGGGGCTGGAGTGATCTAACGTGTGGCACCCCTGTACCTGGCTCTGGAAGGAGCTGTGAAACTGGAGTAAGCTACTAAATCAGAGTCTGCAGTGAATTGGTAGGTATGTGTGTTTGAGGAGAGCTTTCATAAACCCAAGAGCAGTAGGGTAGTGTAAATCAGCAGTGTGTAGTGAGTGTAGTAGTGAGTAGTGTAGGGTAGTGTAAATCAGCAGTAGGGTAGTGAGGACGGGGTGGGGAGGCATGCCACGGAGTGTAAAATGCTGAAGGAATGCCTGAAATGCTGCTTTTCCTGTAGGCTTTGATGCCACCTGCAGGTCTGATTTTGATTCCAAAATGAGCCTGGGATTCAAAGTTGTGACTCTTAAGAATTTGGGTTATTTCCCCTGTTGCTGTGAACAGCTAGGTTTGTTTTAAAGTTTCAGTTCTTGTGCTTCTGTAGTAGCTCAGTAACTCACTCACCTGTGAAAGGAGAGTTTAGCTGCCTGAGGAGTTTCAAGGTTATTATTTCAGCCTGCCGTGTGCAAGTGTCAGTCACAGGATTACGGGCTGTGCTAGGTTTTGGCGTGTAAGGGACAGCCAGTAGCTTTACATCTCTTCTGTGGAATAATCGAGAGCAGTGGTGGAAGACAAGTGATTAGAAGGGAAGCATTGCTATCAAGTTTCACTAATATGCAGGTATCAGCACGCTGGTTGACTGCACCACGCAACTCTGAGTTACAAAACAAACACCTGTGGTGATTTGGTCATAGTGAGAATGTTCCAACATGAGGAGTTGGAAGTTATCCTGCTACAGAAAAACTATGGCACAGGGACAATTACGGAAACTTGGCCGGATGAATCCTATAACTGGAGTGTGGCCATCGGTGGCTACAAGCCATTCAGAAGGGACAGGAGAAGAAGGAGGGGTGGAGGTGTTGCCCTCTATGTAAAAAGTGGCTAGAGTATGAAGAGTTGTTGCTAAAGAATAGCCATGAGCTGGTCAAAAGCAACAACAAAGGGAGTCCTGTGGTAGGACCCTACTACAGGCTGCCTGGCAGGGTGGAGCCTGTTGATGATGCCTTCTTACTTCAGCTCAAGGAAGCATCGCGATCACATGCTCTCATCCTGCTGGGGGATTTTAAACACCCTGACATCTGTTGGAAAAGCAACACAGCTGGCTGCAGGCACCCCAGGAAGCTCCTAGAGTGCCTAGATGACACCTTCTTGAGACAAGAAATTAACAGCCCTACTCAAGGAGATGTGTTGTTGGACCTGTTGGTCACAAATGCAAGCGAAATCGTCAGGGATGTCAAAGTTGAAGGCAGCCTGGGCTCCAGTGATCGTGCCCTAGCCCAGTTCACTGTCCTAAGGAGATTGAAACCCACAAGAAGAACAGTTAAGATTCTAAATTTTAAGAAAGCAAACTTCCAGTTCCTTAAGGAGTTAATAAATAGGACCCCATGGAAAATGGCCTTCAGGGACAAGGGAGCTGAACAAAGCTGGCAGATCTTTAAGTATGCTCTTTATAGAGCTCTATAGAGCACAGAAGATCTCAATCTCCACATGTAGGAAATGGGGCAAGGAAGGCAAGAGACCACCATGGTTGAGCCATGACCTGCTGGTCAAACTAAAGGGCAAGATGAGGCTACACAGGAAATGGAAGAAGGGGCAGGTATCCTGGGAAGAGTATAGGGGCATTGCCCAGCTGTGTAGGGATGAGGTCAAGAAGGCCAAGGCACAGCTAGAGCTGAACTTGGCAAGGGGTGTAAACTAAAACGAGAAAGGTTTCTACAGGTGCATTAACCAGAAAAGGAAGGTTAAAGAAAACATACTGCCACTGATGAGCAACAGTGGAGAACTTGTGTCAACAGATGAGGAGAAGGTGGAAGTTCTCAACAACTTTTGTGCCCCGGTCTTCACTGGCAACCCTTTTCCTTCTAGCTCTTATATTGATGGCCCACAAGTAGGAGACCAAGGTGGCAAAGTCCTTCCCACTGTAAGTGAAGACAAGGTATGTGATCAACTCAGGAACCTGAAGACAAACAAGTCTATAGGACGTGATGAAATATATCCCAGAGTCCTGAAGGAAGTGGCTGATGTAGTTGCCAAGGCACTTTCCATGATATTTGAGAAGTCGTGGCAGTTGGGTGAAGTCCCTGTGGACTGGAAGAAAGGAAACATCATACCCATTTTTAAAAAGGGTAGAAAGGAGGACCTGTCAGTCTCACCTCCGTGCCTGGGAAGATCATGGAACAGATCCTCCTAGATACTATGCTTGGGCACATGGAGGACAGGGAGATGATTCAGGACAGCCAGCATGGCTTTAGAAGGGGCAGGTCCTGCCTGACTAACCTAGTGGCCTTCTATGATAGGGTGACTATGTTGGTAGACAAGGTAGACCTATGGATGTGTTGTCTGGACTTCTGTAAGGCTTTTTATATGATACCCCACAGCATCCTGCTCGCTGAATTGGAGGGATGTGGGTTTGAAGGGGGGACATCTCAATGGATAAGGAACTGGCTGGATGGTGGCATCCAGAAGGTGGTACTCAATGGCTTGAGGTTCAGATGGAGAGCAGTGGCAAGTGGTGTCCCTCAAGGGTCCGTGCTGGGACCAGTGCTGTTTAACATTTTTATCAATGATATAGACAGAGGGATTGAGTCCACCCTCAGCTAGTTTGTAGATAACATCAAGCTGTGTGGTGTTGTCAATACACCAGAGGGATGGGATGTCATCCAGAGGGACTTGAACAGGTTGGAGAAGTGAGCCCAAGTGAACCTCATGAGGTTCAACAAGAGCAAGTGCAGGGTTCTGCACCTGGGCCAGAACAACCCTCACTCAATACAGACTAGGGGATGAGGTATTAGAAAGCAGCACTGAGGAAAGGGACTTGGGGGTCCTGATGGATGAGAAGCTGGACATGAGCAGGCAGCGTGCACTTGCAGCCCAGATGGCAAATAGCATCCTGGGCTGTATCAAAAGGTGCGCTACTATCAAATCCAGAGAGGTGATTCTGCCACTTTGCTCTGATGAGACCTCACCTGGAGGACTGTGTGCAGCTCTGGAGCCCTCAAGAGAGGAAGGACATGGACGTGATGGATCAGGTCCAGAGGAGGGCCACGGGAATGATCAGGGGGTGGAGCACCTTTGCTATGAGGACAGGCTGAGGGAGCTGGGGTTGTTCAGCCTGGAGAAGAGGAGGCTCTGGGGAGACCTAAGAGCAGCTTTCCAGTACCCGAAGGGGGCCTATAGGAAGGCTGGGGAGGGTCAATGGCTTCAGGATGGAGAAGAGCAGATTTAAATTGGACATTAGGAATAGATTCTTTACTCTGAGGGTGGTGGACCACTGGAACAGGTTGCCCAGGGAGGTGGTTGAGGCCCCTTCCCTGGAGATATTCAAGGTGAGGCTTGACGAGGCCCTGGGCAACCTGGTCCAGTTGGGGGTGTCCCTGCTGAGTGCTGGGAGGTCGGACTAGATGACCTTAGAGGTCCCTTCCGGCCTCAACCATTCGATGATTCTATGTTTGGGTGTTTAAATGATTTTATTTTTTTTCTTTTTAGCATAGCAGTCACAATTCAGCATTGTTATGAAAGGGGGAGTGCTGAGGAGATCAAAGGCTTACATTTTCTTTCAAGTCCCCTTCCTTGGTGTCACGAGGCACAGTATGACAGATCCCTGTTGCCAGAATCTGTTCCCAAGTGAATATTTTAAAATTTCAGCAGGGTCAGCAAAACTTAGAAAAGACTGGAAGCATCGTGATGCTATTATGAGTTCTTGCTCAAAAGAGTAGGAATCATTTTTACAGGTAATAGTATCTGAAAAAAAAGCTGTAGTTTTTGTTTATTTTTGAAGGTAGTCTTTTGCTTGGGGTGACCTGTTTTGTGTATTATAGCACAGCATTCCAGCACAACGTCCAAGTCCATGGTACTAGTTCTAGACGTTTAATCAAATTCTACTCAAATGCTGGTTAGAGCATTGCCTGTATTTTTTAATGTCAGTTTGAGATTTTAGTATTTTTGTTTGCTTGTTTCCCAGAAGTTTTTGCTTTATAGCAACTTGTAAATCTTGGATTACGTCAGCAGTGTTGAGAAGGTGACGCACACCAATTTTGGTAGTTGCTTCCAACACGGTGCATATTATAGAATCACTCTTTAATCAGGGACAAGCAGTCCTAGGAACTGGGAGCTTTGTGATGGACTCAGTATTGCTGCTGTGGGCAGACATAATCTGGACACTCCTGCTAGTCAAGGCTCTTGAAGAAGCTGGATGTGAAAACACAGTATGTGAATCTCAAGTTGACTTAAAATGTGAGATAGAGCTGTAAACAACTAGGCTGAGGCTGCTGCTGTATTTTAGCTCACCAGATGCCTGTTAGGTAACTACTTTGGTCTTTAGTATGGATCAGTTACTTTCAAATATTGCATTCTCACTGCTAATCTAACCAAGTCCAGCATCTAGCAGCTAGGTTAAAACTTTATTCAACAGGCAATACCTATTCTTCCTCAGCTGTCTAAAACAAGTATTGAGAGTGGATTAATTTATCCAAAAGTGTTGCAACAAAGCTGGCAAACTTTCTGCATATTCTACAGGAAACATGGTGTAGAAAATAATTTTATTTCTCCTGTTATTATTAAGAAACAGAATGGCTGTATTCTCTAATGTTTATTTCTGAAGCCAGAAAAATCAGTTTGGTGTAATGAGAATATTTGTCTTGGGAATGAAGATGTCAGTGTTGTAAAGTGATAGTTTTGATCTAATTTTGTGTTTCCAAAGTTACTCTCACTAGCTTGTGTCTCACAGAGTGCTATGCTGTGTCCTAATTGTAACAGTAGGAAAACCTGAGATAAAGTTTAAGTAGACCCCACTCCTTCCTCCTCCACTTATACCTTCTCTGTGATAGCTACTAGTCTTACTGCTTGCCCTGCACTTTGCCAGGCTGGTGAAACAGATTATTTTTAATAGCTGCAACTAAAAGGAACATGAAAATAAACCACAACTGAATATGTATATTGAAGTGAGAACACTTGGAGATTTGTTCTGAGACTTGTTATTTTCATTAGAGTTTTTTCCATACATCAGTGCCTGGTGTGCAGATTTCACTGTTGATTAACTGAGAACGTAGCTTGAATAATAGAATTGAGAAAGATCAATGAATTAGACTTATTTTGAGAATATTTTATTCAACTAAATGCTTTCTTCTAATTTTCACTTGTTTTAAATAAATGCCTTTTTATGAAGCAAGGCTTGTAGGAGAGAATGAGACAGTCTAAGACTAATCAGATGCAATATTAAGTCTAGTTTTAAGACACATGTTGTTGGCTGTTATGGCCAGAGGTGACAAGTTGTAAACTCCGTGTGGTTTGAAGCTATCATGTGGATTTGATAGAGAAATTTTGGTTGGTAATTCTCCGATGCATTATTCCTCTTGGTAAATTAGATGTTCTTTTTCCCTGATAAGCCAATGGAAGTCTTGACCAGCAGTTGTACATCTGGCTTGTGTGCTTTGTCGCTTCTCTTTTGGTACGTTTTGAATGTCACAACCCCTAGATGTTGCTGATTTCTCATGCAAGAAGGCTTTGAGCCTTCCATTTAATGATGGTATTTGCTGTGCTTGGATGGTTCTGCGTCTTCTGCCAGCTTCTCTGGCCTTGGATTAGCTACCACCTGTGCCCATCATGGTGACGTGGCTGTGGGCATGAAGATAAGTGCTGCTGAAGCTGCCATGGAATTACAGAAAGATGAAAGAAAATGAATTCTGCGAACAAACACCACATAAATCAAAGCTCTTTGTTTTGGACTCAACAGGGATGCAGTTTGGGAAGGTACGAGGACAAGCATTTGGTACAACCAAAACTGGAACTACGTCATCACCCGCAATTTCAGAGAGCCTGAGTGAGCTGGGATTGTGAATTCATAGTAGATTAAAAAAAAAGGAAGGAGGGAAGTTACTTCCCAGCCCCAAAAAACCAAACCCAAACAAACCTTTTTTTATTTCACAAAACAAAACTTTCAAAACTTTCATGTAATAATTCTTGTATATCATCATTTATAACTATGTAACATTAGTTTTCTGATACTCCTTGTTTTTAGGACAGCTTCCTTAAATACTGACATGATGTGACTGATCATAAGGAGTTTATAAATAAAGTATCTTCAGATGTTATAACTGAGTTCTTCAACACCACAGCAAACCAAATATTTATATTTTAATGTTTTTAATTCTGGCATGTGTCCTGTTATAATAGTACTGTTATAATAGTACTGAAATTCACAGATTGCTAAAAATCACTTTGTGATCCTTTCAGTAAGTGTGGAAGGAAACTTCTTCATTTTTCTGGAGGACATACATTTAAGGAGAAAAATATGACTTTTAAAACAGAAAGTGAAGTTATTTACGTTCACGCCATCTTTCTTAAATCTAAACAAGTATGTGATTAATTATGACAAAGATAAGGTAAAAAATGCAAGAGTTGGCAAAAACTTAAGCGGAGCAGACCAAATGGGACCTTGCAGAGTTGTTCCCTTACATGAGAGCATGATGGAGAAGATGCAGAGAACTCGCTTGTCCTGTTAGTTTATTCAGAGTGTTTTTAAGATGTAGCAGTGTTTATCTGTGATTGCAATGCAACTGAACGTGTGCCAGCTTCTTCCTAATTACGGTTCACAGCCTGAGGTATTAAGTTGAATTGAAACTGCACATGGTTTAAATTAATACATTAAACCCTGAACTGTGGTGCACCAAGCGCTGGCATGTTTGATTTAGCAATGATTGCTGCTTTGCAGCAATCTCCGGCAGGAAGATGAATTGATTGCTAATTCTCAGAGTCTGTTTTCAAAGCCTCTTCTCAGATTTTTCTTCCAGGGCAATATTTCAATTTTGATGCCATGAATGTTAGTTACATTGGTAATAAAGGAGCTGTTTTAAAATAACATTGCAGTGATAAGAAAAAGATTTTATTGTTTTTCAGAGTTTGTATCCTTAATTTTGTCTCTACAATTGATTCAGTGTCAACTCTGCCAATATTTTTGAGAAAATGAATATGCTATGCTTTTATAGTTTGTAGTTGATTGGTATAGGTAATACGTAATGATTATGTATATGTATGTAGATAAAATATTGCCTTTACGTAAGAAACTTAATTTGGGAGTCTGTAAATACCATTTAAACTCAGTACATAAAGTCTCTTAACACTCTAATAGCAGAATGAAGTGTGTAATCTCTTAGTGTTTCAGGGGAGGCTGAAACAACAAAGTAGAAAAAAAAACCTGGTCCCCTCCTGCTTCTTCACCTAGTAATACCACCTTTCTTTGTGGGTTGGCTTCTTGTGGTGTTCTCATCAAAGCAGAATAATGTTATAAGCAAGTGAAATAAAAAGGATCAAGCTGTCTTATTTCTGTTTTAAGTTGATACGGTTTTCTTCAAACTGAATTACCATAGATAATGTGGAATTAAAACTTAATCAAGAATTAAAAGCATCTCCACCCCATGTCCCAGGATGGAATTTAATTTCTGCTTTTATCAGCAGCAATGGAAAGCAGCAAAGCCGGGATTTGCTGCCAATAAATGTGTATCTAGAATATCAGAATGAAAAGTGAGAGAGTATGTAATGACATTTCCTTATCTAAGCAGCCACACTTGAATATGGTGGGATGTTTTTGGAGGAAGGAAATAGAAGTCAGGGCAGAGGCTGAATTAGGGGACCGTTACTTTGGCAGAAAAGGAAAAGTCTGATCTATGATGTAGGGTTTCACTGATAGGGGAAAAAAAAAATGTGTGCACGCTCTGGTTGGTGTGAGCAAACACCCAGAATGCTCAAATAAGTCTGAAAATTGGGAAATGGGACTTTGTGAGGTGATTGGAGCATGTCTCTGTGTGAAGGTACATATAAATAAAATGGCTTGCTAGTTCCCTTCCTAGTAGTGCATTGTTTATCTTGTTTAGAAGATGATAAAATAACTTCATTCTGAACTCACAGGTTTCTTTGTGGAGGGAATCCAGTGACTATTCTGGCTGTCTGATCTCTCAGTCTGAAGTTCTTCACTGCTTACCTCCCACAATAAGCATGATCTTCACCCAGCAGCTGCTGGGGTATTGTACTAATGCGGCTTGTTTCTACTCAGACTAAATAGCTACTAATGGATGCATCTGTACCCAGTCTCCTTCCAAATCTTAAAGTCTTTTCTCACTGCTTTGTTGCATCCAGGTTTCTTGAATTCGTTATGATCCTCTCATGCTGCTTCTTCCTCATTCAGAATCCACTTTGTTAATTTTTATATATTTCTACAAGTTGTTCTTTCTGTGTTGCCTTGTAAATCCATGATATAATCCGTATCAATACATCCAGATTTACTATATAATGTATTTCACATATATTTGATACTTGTTCTTTGTTCCCCCTATGAGCTGGCTTTGTCCAGCTCCCAGATTGCAGTCTTGCAGCCAGCAACCTGACCATTGTTGAGGTGCTTGCAGCCTCAGAACTCTATATCATCCTTTGGCTTTCTAGTTCTATACAGTTGTTCCGTATCTTCACCCCTTTATGCTGCTTTTTATTCCAGTATATTAAATAACTCACTTTACACAGAATAATTATTGCTGTGTTAGTTCCAGATATGTATCTAGTAATAGGTGCTGCTCTGCACAACTGTACAAAGCTGAGAGATAGCTAAACCAAAGTGTATAATCTTTATTTGATCAGTAGGCTGTTGCTGGTCAGTGCTAAAACAAATCTTCTGGCAGGCCAAGACGCGTTCAGCAGAGCCTGCTAAGACCCAGGGCTTGGGGCTTGTGTTACGAGCTTAACGCAAAGCCCGTGGCCCATTACAAATGATCACAACGCCATACATATGGCTACGTGGTCTTGGGTTTTGTGGTCTGGTGAGGAGCAGTCACTCCTCTTCATTTTAGGCAGAACATTAGGAAAGAATATTCTTCCCAGAAGGAGTGGTCAGGCACTGGAATGCCTGAGTGAAGTGGCATTTGGCATTCTGGACCTTTTTTTTTTTTATTAAGAAAAACGATGACCTTGGAATTTGAAAGATGGTACTTAGATCTGCACATCTGAGGGAATATTTGCAGGTAGCTTTCCTACTATAAGCAGAATTTGTGTCAGAAAAGGGCTCTTTCTGTACATTTGAAAAAATTTTAAGTGGTTTTTCTTTGAGTTAAATTCAAATACATTCTGCTTTGTTTTTACAAAAAATTCTATGTGGTCTTTAACTTTTATGTTACATTTTAAATTTACTTCCGTGCTGGGAACTGCACTAGTAGATAGTGGGGAAAATCCTGGCTAGTGGGAGAGTTCTCATTTGCAAATTGGCTTTGTAAAGAGCTCTGGAGGTTGAATCTTGTTAAAGTAGTATCTTAAAATATTGGTGGTTTGCAAGTACCTTTTGGTTTTATTTACTTTTAACAGGTAATTATTATTTCATTAGAAAACGTCTTCCTTCTCTGAAGGTATAGAACCTCTGTACCTTCCATCATGAGAGAAGCTCTGTGGGCTTTTAGGTGAAGTGGACAAAGCTGTGTAGTGTTGTGTGTTGAGCAGACATTTAAGCTAAAATAGTTAAAAGAGATTGAATGGTATGGTCGTTTTTTGGTATAGAAATATCCTGTGTTCTAAATGAGATCAAAAATGTGTCAGGAAATAATGAAGTATTCTGAGTATCTTAGAGAATGATGTTATAAGCAAAGGACACACTGGTCTAGATATCTCTTCAAGATTAAGAAAAAAGAATTGTTTTTTCCTCCCTGACATCACTAGCATTTTTATGTAAACTGTAAAAACAAAAAAAACCCAAACCACTCTAGAAACCAAAATTAAACTGCTGTAACAATAGCCAATCTCTATGTTATGTATATGTGTAAATCTATATATTTGAGATGTGCTATAATAATGCCAACTAGATAAAGGTTAAAGCAGATAATACAGATAAAGGAAAGTGAATGCAAAGTGCATAAATCAGCGCTGTTACGTATTTCAGAGTGCTGCATAAGTTAGAGAAGCCTTATTAAAAATCTTGGTTCTGTGTGCATTTATATCCAGCATCACCTGTATCTCATCACCACAGTAGCCTTGGCTGTCTTTTTGTGTCTGCTTCAGACGCTCTTCTCCACCACATGTCCCAGATGTGTTCACTCCTCTCCCTATGCACACCAAGTGGAGTCATGGTACCTTTGCTCTCTCCTGTACTTCAGGGAGCCCTCTTCCATAAACATAGCTGTTCCTTGGCTCTTAAGCCTACTGTTATGGTTTGAGAAAACCCATAAGAAATTTATTGTCAAATTTATTGTCGGTCAGACAATTATTCTATCACCCAGTGACCCCTCCCTACCCAGGAAAGGGGAATCGGGGAACGCAAAGAAACACGAGGGCTGAAATGTAAATATGTTTAGTAGGATAAGACTAAATAATTAACAATAATACTAAAGAAGCGGTATTAAACCCAATACTGCTATAAGATATACAAGAATTCTACTCAGCCTCTTCTGACAGCAGGCCGCTGTGCACTCCCAGCAGAGGACAGCCGATGTCGGCTGTGGGCTGATAGGAGCTGGCACTGAGGCAAGGAGTTGTCTGGATCACTGCTGTCAGGGCAGAAACAGCTACACAGAAAACTTTTCTAATTTATATTGGATGTGACGTTCATGGTATGAAATAATCCTGTTGGCCAGCTGGGGTCAAATGCCCAGGCCTTGCTTCTCCTTGTCCCTGCACCTGGCAAAGCTCTTCAAAAACACTGAAACCTTGAATCCCACAGAGGCTGGCTGGCTATAAAGTAAATATTTTAATGAATTCAGGCACTACTCTTCTCAAAATGCAGTTTTTCCCAGCATTAGAAGAAAAGTTATTCCTGTGTCTCTCAACACAGGACACCTACCTAGTGCCATACTTAACCTTCCTTTGCATAAATCGATGGCCACCTGCATGAGGATCTGAGTTTCTCCTGTAGCTACTACCTGTGCTACCCGGGCAAGAAGTGCAGTGCTGGTGGTGGCTGGTGCAGAGCTGGATCCAGACTGGCTGATCAGCAGCAGGCCCTCAGCAGCCAGACGAGCCAGATGGACAATATGAGAGCTGGACTTTCCCTCCGTGAGGTATTAAAAGGTACCAGCTGCCACAAAGCTTGTAGAAACTTAATAGCTCAGCAGTCTCCATCCGCTTTTTCAAAGGTTAGAACTAGCAAATATTAAAAAAAAATACCAAAAAACAAAAACAAATAAACCAAAACAAAAAAAGCCCAACCAACCAAAAAAAAAACCCACAAAAATGGTTAGATAGACGTACTAAAATTACATAAGCTGTTTTTTAAGCAGCAAGGTGAAAAAAAGATGGGAGTTATATTTGTTTGCTAGAAAAATAAAATTATTTGACAGCAAATGACTCATTGAAAATAATTGTGTTCAAATATGATCAATTTTTTGCATGTATGTTTTATTTCCAAGAATACTAAAATCACTGCTGCTGAACTGTTTGGAAACAATACTGCCAACTGTTTGAAAATTTTAATTTTTCATTAAAATGTAATTGATAAGGTTTTAGTCTGTTAGAAATAGGGACATAGAAGCAGAAAGGGTTAAAGGAACATGCAGTCTTATCAATCAGCTCTTACTAATGCTGCATAATAAGCATCTAGGTTTCCAGAAGATACTGAAGATGGCTGTAATCTGAACAAAGAATAGGGCTGTCGAACTGTAGGACTCTTATGTGTGTATGTTGGCTTGGATCAGAATGAAATAGCAATGGAAGGCTGCATACCTACTAGGACCTTCTGGTTTAGTTTGTCTCTTCTTTTACAGCTGAGCTGAATTTGCCTGCAGAAAAGTTTTGAAAGTTGTTTTCTCTTGTATTAGGTAAACCAGGACATGCTCTGCATTTTAATTCCTGTATTTAGGGTACTTGGATCATCTTGCTATTAAACATGTAACAGCAAACCTACAGTAAAACAAAGGCCAGAGGGATGGGAAATAGGCTCCTCTTCTCTATTTTGTATTCAATAAAGTGAAATAAATAAACTTTAGATATTAATAACATTACTTTTTTCTCTGAAATTATTTGCTTGGTGAATTATTCAGTGTTGGGTTACATGGTAACGGAAACCAAACTACTTTATGATACTGTTTTATTCTGCCCATAAAAATAATTCTATTTCAAAGAGACTGGAGTACCTTAGGCTTAATTCTCTAAGCACTCCCTGGTAATTTCCTTAATTTTGGGTGTAGAGTGGCATTATTTTTTTCCTCATTGATGGGAAAAATATCTGATGGGTTTTCTCAAACTTACTGTAGATGTCGATGATCTCGTGCTGGCTTTTGTCATTATTTAATATTGTAGAAACAAGCCGCTAGGTGGCAATGTCAATTAAAAAAATTCCAAGAGGTGTAATTAAAGTTGCCATCTAAAATGGGACATTAAACAGTAGGTTTGACTAAAGGGAAAGCATTAAACTTTCTTCTGTTTAAAATTGTCCTGATCTAGGGAGGAGGTGTTTTGCATAAGCACTTGGTGTGGGCGACTGGTGGCTGAGGACAGGTAGGTGTATTTGCTTGGACACAGTGGAAACGTTTTCAGTTTCATATGTTTGCAATATATATATTACACATTTAAAAAGGTCAAGTATTATCATGCTACTACTTGATGAAACTTGTTTTAGCCTGCCAGAAAGAATTAACTGGGGTTTCTCAAGTGCTACTTGAGAAACAGATCCTCACTGGTGTAAACGTAAAACATTTTAAACTAGTTAATGTAAAATCAGTATGAATTTACTTCTAGCTGTGGATGAACTTATGAAATATCAAATGTCTGTCACAAACAGACACTTGGTAGTGGATGTGCTGATTATATCTTCTTTGGTGTAGGTGCCACTGCACAGCGCAGAGGCTGGGTTCGTACGTGAGGTAGAAGACTGAAGAGACTTGGGATTAAATAGCTTGTGGCTGCGGTCTGCTTCCTGCACAGCTTAGCACATACAGAACCCATACCCTTATGTCACAGGGCTTGTCTTATCAGAGGTATCTCGTTGTTTTGTTTAGATATACGTATCTTTTTTCTTTTTCAGCATGTTTATGGAAGGTGCTGTTGCTAATGCTCTGGCTTAAGAACTGTGTAAGTTTATATCGCAGTCCTGTGGGGGTTATTCCATTGGGAATCTGTACAGTGGAATTGCTGGTGTGCAGTAACAGTGGCAGTTCTACTTGAGTGGGATTTTGCTGGAGCTCCTGCTCCGTCCTGCCTGTGTCGCTTGGTATGCATTTCTGAAACATCTCCATAGTGTGCTGTTCTTCTCCTCTGTGTAATTGGACTGTGATAGCTTCTCTCTCTTCCTGGGAGCTTTAATTCTTTGGGGTTTATTCCCAATATTTTGTGCTATTGCTAACCCTGCTGTGGTTCTTGGATATTTTTGAGAAGGCAGCGCTTTCTCTTGCTTTAACTTCTGGTCTTTATTTTGTCAGGTTTTATAAGAATTTTATCAGGCAGTGGCTAGAGGACATAATTTATGTTGAAGTGATTTATATTTTGCTTTTCTCTGTTCTTTTTGTCTGCTGTGTATTAAGGTGTTGCAGTGACTTTGCTTCTTAGTCTTTACGTCATGCAGTTTCTCCTAAACTATTTCTGGTGTGGGTGATACAGCAGAAGCATTCCTTTGAAGTCCAGTTTTTCAAGTGGAGTTGAAAAAACACTTAATTTGATGATATTTGTGCCTGGTCGACTCCTGGCTGGACTGCTTGTTAGAGAGGTTGAGTGGTGCTTTTTAAAATAAGTGGTAGTGTTCCCATAAGTTGATATGTCTTGGTATGTGAGGTCTAGGCAAATAAGAATTACGCCTGTTTGGGTTTTTTGTTGTTGTTATATGTTTTTACAGGTTTGATTTAACTTAAGCTCCTTCTCTATGTTTTTTTTAAAGATGAGTAGTTACATGATAACAAGATTGTATTGACACTGTGACTTGATGCAGTGCATTCACTGCCTTTGTAAGTGCAGATAGTTTAATCTTGCCATATTACAGTAGGCATTTAAACACTACTGGGGACAGAAGGGATTTCCAAAGCTTTGTTCTGTGGTAAGACCTATGTCTGCAGTCTGCTGATATCAAGATTTTTATTAAGTTTAATAATTCATAGTTTATGTACTAAGGATGTGTAGAAAGTGCTTCACGGTTATGGGCTATCTTAGGCGTAATGAGTAATGGAGTTCTGTATCTGTGATAATTGAGCAGGGAATGTGAACACTCAAACTCACTTAGGAAGCAGATGCAAAGTGGAATGAGTTGGGAAATGCTGTAAAGTTTGTTAGACTCTGACCCGGAGTCGCTGACTTTCTTGCTGTGTTTTTCCTCTTACTGGTATTGATGGTTGTGTGCTCTGGCAGGTGAAGGATCCTGCTTACCTTTGAGGTGGTCTGTGCTAGTGCAAGGCACAAACTTGCTTCTGTTACATACTAGGATATGTTTTCTGTCATTGTGTCAACTTTGAATCCTGGTGGTATTTCTGCTTCTTTTATAAAGAAACGTTTGCAATTCTCTTTGCCGTCTTTTTTCTCAGGGTGTGTTGTAGCCGAAAGGAATGCTGTGTCATTTCTGCTTAACGGCTTCTTTTCCAGGTGTATCCTGTACTTTGCACAGTGGATGTCTGTGCCCTTGTGGCATTCTTGTTCTGAATGCTTTGCTTGTTGTGATAGCATGATGCCTGTGTTACCACAGGCGTACTGTGCCTGAGCCTTTCCAAATGTTTCTGCTTTAGCACTTTTCTAACACTTTTCTTTAATTTCCACCTTGCTTTTACTCCCTTGCCTCTTCAGACAGCTCCTGGTTCTATAGGGACCAGGGCAGACATAACACAAACTGAACAGTCCTTGTAATTTAGAGTGTCCATCATGCTTTGCTGTTCTGACTGTTTTTGTGACATTTGAATGGCCCTTCATTAGATGATGGGGTTTGGTTTTTTTATTTTTTCCTTTTGAGGGATCCTGTTAAGAATGAGTCCTGAATGTCATTGCCCCTGCGAAAGCTAGGTCCTCTGTTACTGACTTCAGCTGGGTTAATCACTAAGCAGGTCCTTGATCATGTTCTTATCTGAGAGAGCATTTTATTTTTTCTTTGGAAACAAGAATCCTCAAATAGGTTGAAAAAACCCCACAACAACAAGCCAACAGATGGACTACTTGAACTACCTGCCTCAGCAAGTATCCTATCAGGATTGGTACACTTTACATAGCCCTGCATTTTTGTCCAAGGCACATCAGAAAGTGGGAGGTTTCGTGGGATGCCTGGTGGGTTTTTTTTGTCTGCCTCATGTGCTGCAAATGTTAGCTCTCTTAACTTCTTCCATTTAATGGGATTTTTTTTTCTGCAGTGCCTTCCAGTTTAAACCCAGTATTTTTTTCCCATGCAAAAAGCACTTAGGTTATTTCTCTTTCTGTTTCTTAAAGATGGAATAAATTTTGTTGGTATGCACTTGGCATGTGTCTCCCAGTGATCCAGTAAAACAGTGCCTGGTTTTGTGTCCAGCAGCAATGCTGCCCTGGGGAACAGGGACTGCAGGCTGCTTTGTGGCAAGGGAGATAGGGGCTTCTGAAATATTCTTATGGAGAATATTCTCTAAAGCAGTAGAGGTTGAGCACTCAGTGTCCAAGCTACTTGATCCATTGTTTCTTTAAAATCACCAGAATTGCTTAAAATAGTTTACTGCTTCTTCCTGTACTTTATCTGTGCTCAGGAGGTGCTACTGGTATGCATGTGTTTGTAGACACTGGTAAATTAAGTCTTCATGGTTCATCTGTGCCCCAGTGGCTCCTTAAGTGTGACCTGACAGGCAGGGAAAAACGACACAGTGACCTTGCAGAACTACAGAAGCCATAAACTTGTCAGTAATTATTGGTGGTGGTCTGAGAAATTTTGAGGGATGGCAGTGGTCTGGCTCCAAAATCTCCCCATTCCATCTGCTGCCTGTGTGGCTTTTCATTCTTCAGTACTGCATGCTTTTGAGAAACAGATCAGCAAAGCCCGGATCTATTTTTGGTAGCTGTGATACAAACCCATTCCATTGTGTATAGTAGAGCTATTTTCCTTACTTGTTTTTTCTTCGAAAAAGAAGAGCAAATGCAATGCACTTTGGATGCAGGGAATTATATGACTCATTTAGTAAATACTGAATACAAAGAAAAATAGTCTTTCTATTGTATTGCAGCTTCTGCAGTGTGTTTCTGTTGCCTCGGATTTTAATAGGGAAATTGTCTGAGTGGCATAGGCCAAAGATGTTAGGGGAGATAAGTTATACACTACAAAATCTAGGTGTTCCCATGAAATTAAAATTTCTTTCAATTTGTATTCAAGTATTTGTTTGTTTACAGGGTACATGCTGAATTTTGTTTTGTTTCTATTGCAATAAATGGTGCTTATCCTGTCAAATGTGAATGAAGTTGGAAATACAAGGAGCTGTGTAAGTGATAGGTGATGGCTACAGGGCTAAAACGTAAGTTTCAGATGGCAAAACATCCAGCAATCTATTTGCTGTGAAGAATTTGAACAGAAAGGCAAACACATCAGTAAAGGGGAGTCAGCTCCAATAAAAAAAAAAAAGGTGCTTCTTTTAGTACTCATTAGTACATTTTTCATTTTTTAAATTGTAATTATTTTTTTTTCCATTTAATCTCTCCACAAGGTTTGGGAGCCCTGCGGGAACAAGCAGGGCATTACCCATCAGTTGGTATTACAACTCAGCTTCGTGGTTGGGTTGACTTGTTTTCCTGCTTCTGTTTGTATTGCATGATCGATAAAATCAGTCAAAAATGCACTATTTAAATTGCTTCACAGGAGTAGGTATTTGGTAGTTGGTTGTTAGGAATGTTTTATATCACGTATACAAAAAAATTGCAACTGTCCTTGTACTGTCTATATCATATGGGTGAAGGATCCCAACTATTATTTTGTTCAGATTTTCTGTATTTGTCTAAAATAGTGTGTGAGCTAGAAGAGGTCTTGATTTTTCATGCTGTGACACGTTTAAAACTCTATTTTAATTTGCTTTAAACTTGTCAGCTAATGAAACTAATCTCCATGTTAGCATGTTGAGGGGCTGAGGTGGGCTTTAGGTGTTAATAAATCTCTTGATGTGCATATGAATCAGGCAGAGACTAAAAGTAGTAGTGAGCACTAAAATGTATATTTTTGTAACTATTAAATAGAGGTAGTATTCCAGAGAAATCAAGAGAGCTTCAAGGTCTTCCAGGCACCTGGTCAGCTTTGTAAGCAACTACCTTTTTTTAGGCTAGTCATTAAACTGAATCAGAAAGGAATATGGGTCTCAAAGACAAACCTGCATGAAAATGCATGGGAATTGCCTGCTGGGTGGGGAGTGATGGACTTGGGCAGCCCCCTGGCTTGGGCACGTGCCTGAATTTTGCACTTCTGTGTGAGGAAAGGGTATCAGAGGAGTACTGGAGAAGAGTAAGAAAGTGGTAGAGAAAAAAGGTTCAAAGCATAGGAAATCAGGAGATGTTAATTACACAATTAATTTATGACAACTTTCTTGTGATTACTTATTTTTGCAAGTATTTCTACCCAATTAAATTTATTTTGTGAACACACTTGAAATCTTGATATATAATAATTTAAAAGTGCAATTGAATACCATTACATGGTATTCAATTACCATTACCATGCTTAATAAAAACTACTAACTGTGAAAAATAGGGTGGGAAGGAAAGGGCAAAGGGCATTATTTTCTCCTTATTTAAATTGTGGGCATGGTTAAATAATTTTTTTTTCCTTAAAATCAACATACATACAGACCTGAATTGTCGTTAATAAATAAGCACTCCTGAATGATCATGTCATCCCTTTTCCTGGCTGGGAGTGTGTGTTCTGCATAACATGCTGTGCTTCCGTGTACTTCTGAAGCAGTGAGGAAAACTATGGAGTTACGTTTTGTAGCAAGAGGAAGTTCCGTGTATGACAGTGCTTTTTATGGTCCTGGGTGTTGAATTTTGACCTTTCAGTGAGGAAGTGTGGAAGCTATTGCATGATATAAATATGTAGCTCGAGTATCTGAGTTTTGATGGAATACGAGGTTTTCACGTTCCTCTAAGTGTGAAGGCTGTTGTGCCTGGTTTTTGTCTCCGAGAACTGCTTTGTGCTTAGCTTATATGACTTCAGTTAATATTGCCTGGAGAAATTCTTAGGCTTTTTTCCTTTGCTTTTCAATCTAAAGGGAATTTAGGTGGTGGCTCCATGAGGCTGCAATACCTTAGCTAAAATTAGAGCTGACTTACCAGACTTGAGATGCCACCATTTGGTATGCATTTGCTGTTTCATAAATGGAAGCTTTTTTTATGGATACACCTGTACTAATATGCAGGTTTTTTAATGGAGAACTTCTAAAAAACCCTGGTTTTTGATGAAAAGAGCGGATTTTGATCAATAGCAGTGGATCTCTTTGTTGCAGTACCCGCTCTGTGAATTTTTGACCTAGAGTTTTGCGGTCTGGTTGCACTACGGCTTTGACCCAGCTGTGCTGTAGGCTTGCCTCATGCTTGAGAGGGAGCTGTGCTGCCCTGAAGACTATTTTTATGCTCTACTTGGGATGCACTGCTTTGGAAAATGTGCTTTCGTGTTCTGCAAACCCGGAACTTCCATCTTAACAGAGATTTGTGACTTGTGACTGCAAGCTGATGGAAGCTCATCACTGTTTTTAAAACTATAACTTGAAACAAGTATTAGTTATTCCTATACTGCCTTATTTTTGCCTTTAGACTACAGATCTATCTGAAAGAGTGGTCAGGCACTGGAATGGCCTGTCCAGGGAGGTGGTAGAGTCACTGTCCCTGGCGGTGTTCAAGAGCCATCTGGACGGGGTGCTGCAAGATATGATTTAGTAGCTTAGTGGGCAGTATTGGTGACAGTGTGCACTTGCAGCCCAGATGGCAAATCACATCCTGGGCTGCATCAAAAGATGTGTTGCCAGCAGATCCAGAGAACTGATTCTGCCACTTTGCTCTGGTGAGACCTCACCTGGAGGACTGTGTGCAGCTCTGGAGCCCTCAAGAGAGGAAGGACATGGACCTGATGGATCAGATCCAGGGGAGGCCACAGGAATGATCAGGGGGTTGAAGCACCTTTGCTATGAGGACAGGCTGAAGGAGCTGGGGTTGTTCAGCCTGGAGAAGACGAGGCTCTGGGGAGACCTAATAGCAGACTTCCAGTACCTGAAGGGGGCCTACAGGAAGGCTGGGGAGAGTCTGTTTACAAAGGCCTGCAGTGACAGGACAAGGGGCAATGGCTTCAAGCTGGAGAAGAGCAGGTTTAGATTGGATACTAGCAATAAATTCTTTACCATGAGGGTGGTGGACCACAGCTTGCCCAGGGAGGTGGTTGAGGCCACTTCCCTGGAGATATTCAAGGTGAGGCCTGAGGAGGCCCTGGGCAACCTGGTCTAGTTGGGGTGTCCCTGCTGACTGTGGGGAGGTTGGACTACATGATCTTCTAGGTCCTTTCCAACCTTGTGTTTCTATGATTCTATGAATGTCTTCACTGCAATAATCAGGATTGTGGATTTGGCTTTATAGATGTGGTGTTCCAAGACTGCAACATATATGTTTTGGTCTGCTGGGGTTACAATTTCAAAGAGATTCATAGTTATCAGTTTTATGTTCTTTAGCTTGTGTGATATTATTTAACAGACAGCATAGAGAAGTGACTAGTGTGAGTGCAGCTAATACTGTCTTATTTAAACTTTTGAATACTGTTAGGATGATGTCATTTCCCGAGATGAGCATTTTGCACTTGCACTGAGATGAAAAGTATAGAGTGGGCAGGAGCGGTTGAAAAGCTCGTATTCAGTCGTGTAAGAAGAGCAATCAAAGTGCTAGTCTTACTATATCAAATTAAACCACCAAAAATACAATGGGACACAGTTTAGTTTTAATACCAGAAGAACAGGGAGAGAAAGCTAATTTTACTTCAAATAAATTAGATCACTGAGGAGGCTGCTTGGGAATTACTTAAAAAAAGCAATCATAGAAATTGGCATATTAAATTTTTCTGGGTCAGATTTGGGGAATGAAGTTTTATACCAGGCATTAGGGCATTTATTCATATTATTTGTGATGACTTCCATGGAGATATAAAAGAAGCAACTAGGAATACTTAGCTACTTATTAGGCAATGATGGGGGGGAGAAAATCTGGCTTGTAAAGGAAAACCTTACAGTAGCTTATAGCGGGCTGAAACATGCATAATTAAAATATTAAGTCACGGTGGATTATTCCAGCATGAGCCTACTTCTGAATTTGCTTCATTATTTGATTGTGATGCTGCTGGTGATGAACTGAAATCAAGACCTTTGGTAATTTAATAAATCCCATATAAGGAGATGAATATGATTAGATTTATAATTTCAGAGTTGTTGTGCTGATTTTAGTACATATATTTGAATCAAGTGTTCTTGAATCACTGTTTTAGAGGCACTATATCAAACTGGTTTATTCTGCACGAGACCTACATTTAGTTTTGTTTTGGCCCTGTGACACTTCATGTCTCTAATTTTTGATGTTACTTGTAGCACATTAATACTCTAAATTGGATAAACTGTTATTTTTTGTAATAACTTATACTAGGTAAATTCAAAGCTTTTAGCGAAGGTCACAGGAATATAACCTCAGATTCACAAAAGCTTTAGGCTCCTACTTTAATTTTGAATGATGTGTGAGAGGGCATTTAGAAAATCCTCTTTTTGGAGACCTTTCATTTCCATCTCTGACATCAGCTGGTAGAGTTGTCCAAGGAAATTCTTTGGTATTGTGCATCTCACAGTTATTAAATGCTGTCGTAGGCACTCAGAATATTTGTACAGTCAGATTCTCCATCAGAGCAGGAATTACTTCTCAGGTCTAAAGCAGATGAAATTTAAGAGGGTGAGTTTAACACTTACGATGTTTCAAACAGGACAAATACATCACTTGAAGGGATAAAAATGTATCTGTGTGCTACAGACATTGCAAAAGCAGAATTGTTTGCTGGACTCATTTTTGGACGGACAAATCTTTTACATGTCTTTTACTGTATGTGCTTTAGAAATCACTTGCTTGTTCTGCCTGCTCTGGATACTTGTGTTAGAGATGACTGAAGATGTTAGCTCTTCTATATAGCAACATCTTTATCTTAACTATATGGTTACAAACCTGAAGCTCGAATACATCATAGATGAAAGCAAACTTTTCCAGTGCTTTGGTACGAAAATAATTAGCTAACTAATAGCCTATTAAGTAAAGGGAAAAGATAAATTCCTATAATTGTTCTCAAGATGTTTACATTTGGAGGAGTACTTGATTTTTAGTCTGTCTTCCAAGAGAAAAATATTTGGTTTGATCCTCATTACTTTCAAGTTTTTATCTGAAAGATTTCCTTGTTGGCATTGATTTCAGCTTTCAGAACACAGGCTGCTAGTATAAGAAAGCCTCAGTTGTGCAAGGATTGCATGGTGTTACACGGTGTTACATGTGTGTCTGAAAGTCCCTGGCAAACAGTTATGATATATTTCAGAGCAGCTGCACTTTTATCTGCTCTTAGCTTCCGCCTCACCTTTAACTGTTACTCTGCAAAGGCAAAAAAAAAAATAATACAAAACCCAAAAGAAACTCTTAAGTGAGCAAGCAGTTAGAATGCAAAGTCATGTGTACTCCTTAGAAATTCTGCAGCTGAATTGTAAATTGTTCACACACTTCCTAAGCAGAATTGTAGTTATTTGGCCAGAGACATTGGAGACTTGGTGTCTTGGCTAAGGGACCTTTCTGTCTGCTTCAATCCTGACTGCTTTCTAGCTCTGTCAAAATCTGTATTGTCAATCTTAAGAAAACAAGAAGGAAAAACATAAGGATGTTGCCAGTCAAGAGATGGATTGGGCTATTGTACTGTGTATTGTATGTGTGTTCGTGTTTTAGCTTTGAGGGTGATGCCTTTGTTTCATTTTTCTTCCTGTACACGTATTTAATTTTGCAGGAGTTTAAACTTGATATAATGACTTATCTTTTACATTATGATAAGCTCTGTAATTGTTTCCTGTAAATAATACTGAACATTATGATAACTCACCATCTGCCACCTCTCCATCAGAGAAAAATACTTTCCAGTCTCTTAAATTACCTTTTTAGTAGGTTTTATATCCTTTCATTTGCCTCCTGAAAAGTAATTTTGAGCTGAGGGCTCTGGAGGCCCCGTTGGACGTTCCTCACCCAGGCTAACTCATGAACTCCCTCATCAGTAATAGCAGCTCTGAATTTTGAGATACTGTCGTGGTTTTGACCAGTCGGACAGATGATGACCCCTCCTCCCCCCCTCACTAAGGAAAAGAGAGGAGAGGAAAGCATTAAAGAGATTCAGGAGTTTAGTTAGAAGAGGCACAGCTAAAAAAGTAAAATTACTGATCAGAAAATTGGTTTGTTTTACCTCAAACCAGGACAGATATGTATCTCCCATATCGAAAAGTACCTCAAGCACAAACCCAAGCCTGGGGATTGCTTGTGATGTCTGTCTTCAAAGAGAATTATAATTCTTCTACATTATTGTATTCTTTGATTATAATGATTAAATATATAATAGATCACTTATCTTTAAGTAATTGCAATAGGTATTGCTTTGAAAATTAATGTCCTCAAGTGTGGCCTGCGTGTTTTCACTAGTGATCTGCAAGTATTAAAACATTACCCTGTGAAACCCTCTTTAGAAGTTATATTTCTGTATTTTTAGTTACCTTATTTTTTCTTAATGGCATAGAGATTAAAGACACCATTCACTCTAAGAGCTCATAGAAGAGGTAAGGCATTCGGGCCTGTATGCAGACGACACATGGATAAAGCCAGCAGAATATACATAAACTTTTTGAAATAAGTATTGCAGTTGTCCCGAGAACTTGGGTATCTGACAGCTGCACGTAAACCTCAAGCAGTTTGAGTATTTCATTCTAAGTGTTTTTTCTCCCTTCTAGATTTAGTTTCATGGAACTTGTTTCAATTGATTCCCTTGATGCTGGAAAGGCAAGGAACTTAAGCTATGTCGCACTGATGATAGGGAGAGTTGAGGCTGTTTCACCCGTGTGTTGATGACTATTACATTTTGAAGTCTGCAGAGACTCTTCTCAGTGAGCACGTAGTGAGCATGATAGTGGTAATGCTACAAGATCATTGCATTCGATTAATGTATTTTGTTCTGATTTAATATAGGACTTTCTGCTCAAGAACAAGAAGAGAAGCAATAGACAAAAAAGGGTTTGGTTTTTTTTTGTTGTTGTTTATTAGCAGGTATTTGTTTATAGAAAACCATTAGGTGTATGCCCTTTGGTTTTTATACATATATATGTAAAGCTGTTGTTTAATATTTCTCTTGCATAAATTGGTGACCCAGATCCAGTTAGAAATTCTGCATGCTGAGTTTGTCCTTGAAGTGGTGCTTAGAGCCCTCTTCTCTTAAGTAGGGGAGTTTATTGTAACATTGGATTTTGAGAGTAGATTCACAGTGAAAGCAGTAGTGGGCAAAGACTACTTTTGATTTTTCTAGTGTCATCAAAGAATTGAGAGAAGAGACCCGTCACCATCTTTTGGGTAGCTAGTTGGGTACTTCAGTATCTCCTGTGGTTTGGTGTCAACTGTAGAAAGGAAGTGTTGGCCAGTTGTGTGACATTGTTGGTAATTACTAGCAGTCAGTGACACCGTGCAGTTACCCATTTCATGAAACAGAAATGTGTGAATCAAGAAAAATATTAGGACATCAAATGTACTGTAGCAGTCTCTCCGTGTTGCTGCATACTCAGGCAAAAAGCAGCTATAGCCAGCATTACATGTATGCACCAGGGTTTTAAAGGTTAAACAGTATTACTGAGATACTGCTAATAGCCTACTGTTCAAGTATGTAATATAGCAAGTACAGAATTCAGTGGAGATTTAGAAGAAATAGACATTTATTTAAGAGATCGATGTAGTTTTGTCATTCTAACGGTATCATACAACAACTCAGAGGAAGGTATTTTAGAGTATATGATTCTAGAAGACACAATCGATTAATAATATTTTCCTGTTCTTGCTCTCTGAGGCATTATAGCAGGAAGATTACCAGTCCCTTCTCCTTCAAGATTCTGTATTTTGCATATTTATCCCATATGTCAAAGAACACTGTGCTTCTAAAGATACCGTCTTGCAGATGAAATTGTGTTAGACAACCAGTTCGGTTCCTGTGAAATTAGTATGGAATCATGAAAGCTCTTTTTTTTTTAACGGGGGGAAAAAAAAGGCTGTAGTACTTGATGTTGTGCTATCACTTAAGATACCAAATGCAGAAGAGCATCTTAATTGAGGCTGGGAGCAATAAAATATATTTATATGCTAAAAAGCAGCTTTTCAAGTGGATAGAACTGATTTATGCAAGAAAGAAAATATGTACGCCTTATCCACCGGCTTGATTACTGCAGGATCATCCCTTCAAGTCCTTACAAGAAGCATGTGGAATGTATTTTGGTTCTTATTTTGACCAATGTATCCTTCTAAAATTTCTTCATTGACATTCACTCTTAAGCTGATCCAGCTTATTTTTCTTATTATTGTCTGCACTTGCTTGCTGTGTTCCTTCCTCATCTCATGTGCAAATCTGATTGCATCGTCTGTCTCTTCGTATCTGTCAGCATTGTAAGCCTTGCCCACTCATTCCTTATCTCCTCTGAACGCTTCATTCTTCCTCCTCTGGTGTTCCTTTTCCTATAAATACCCTCCATCGCCAACATGCTGCACTCTTCTTGTACAAGCTCCTTAGCCAGTTCTGCCATCATACCCATAAGGAGTTGAGGGGATGATGGATATGGTTGGCAATTGCATTACTCCAATTATAAACATTATCTGTGTAGATGCATTATAAATGCTTTTAGCTCCCCGTGCCTGCCTTGTCTTCCCCCACGGTGTGCTCCTTGTATTCTTAGTCTGTGAACTCCTCGTTCAGGGAAGCAGTCTTCTCTCTGCGTTTTTATATGGAACAGTATGTTCTAGCCCTAACTGAGGCTAATGTAATGTAAACACTGTATAAGAATACTTGGTTATTATGTAAGATGTTCTGGCTGGTATAAACAGGAGCCTCAGCATTTGCTATGGACTCTGTGTCTCATGGTAGTGCTGGAGCTAGAATGTGGAAAACTGGAGTCTTAGGCTTTGAAGTCTGTCACAAATGTTTCATGGCTATAATGCTGCAAGAGATGAAAATAATGATTTAGCATCAAAGTACATCTTAAAACAGCTTTAATACCATAACGTGGTCATGTGTTTGGAGCACACTTATCCTAGCATGGTTTTGTAAAGGTACAAGCAGTATTTACAAATATGCAAAAGTTAAAACCTAAGTGATTTTAATTGGAAGGTGATAAACAGTCCTCAAAAGGGAGACTTGTCATCTGGGGATCTCCCTGACAGTTGGCACCTTCCACAGTCACTGGAAAAAAATGCATTGTGTATTTTTAATGAGCTTTTGCTTTTGCTACAGTGCTATGTCAATAGAACACTTACTGAGCATGATTGTAGTTTTTTGAGGAAGTGCATACAGTAGTGTCCTCTATAGCGTTTTGCTCCCAGAGAGAGAGAAAGCAGTACTGTGATCACTCTGCCATGAGGAATGCCGAATGAAAAAGGTGATTGAAGATGTTTTTTAAAACAGTAAAGCAAACTGGTAAAGAACAGGGATTATTAGAAGGTTCTAGAGTTGAACGTGGTCCGCAATAAAATGTTGATTGCAACCCTTTATCCGCTCCACCATACTACAGAAAGTTTTCATCAAGGGTTAATGTGTCAAAATGAGCCTTACAGGGCAGAACTCAGGTCTGGGATAAACATGTCCTCCTCGTTCGGAGAGCGGGTCTAGCTCTGTTGGTGCAGCAAGGCTTGAAATGTTTCTTCTCCCAGCATGAGAAACCTGTGATGAAACCCACTGTGACATCTTCAAACCTGGAAAACACTAAAGTGACAGAGAGGGTCAGCTGGATTGAAGTGAATAATAATCAGTAGCAATCTTTCCAGGTAACTGTAGGGTATTATAGCTTTGTGTTTAAAACTGGAAAACACAACTATTCACCATGTTTATTTTCCTAGTTATTCCATAACTATTTACTTATTCTTTTCAAATTCAATAGAAGGTCACTGGTTTTTGAGCGTTGCGGCAATGCCACAGCATTGTTCAAAACTTAAAATGCTGTTCAAAAACTATTTGAAAACTCAGCCTGATAGAAGCTGCCACCTGGGAAAAAGGAAAAGTTTTGCTTTTAATCCCTATTTATGATTTTTCTCTAAACTTTACTCAAGCATTGATCTTCATCTCCAGTGTTCAGATTCAGATATTGGCAGAAGTGCTGTTGCTACATAATCTGTATTGTCTTTGAGGAAAGAAAACATCCTTTTAAAATTCTCTTACTAATATTCCCACACAATATAAAGGAGACTAGTAATCTAAAACATGTTCTCTCTGAGCGGATCTCAAGAGGTTAATGTGCCACTTAAAATACGGAGATAGTCTGTCTGGTGGACAAAAATAGTGCAGGCAAACAAAAAAAACAGGAATCCTTGACATGATTTAAGAGCATGTACTCACAACTGAGTAAGGAAAGATGAGTGAAGGCCTGCTGGAGGCTTAAACTGGGATTCTGGCTAATAACACCATATGTGAGTAAAACACGCAGATCACAGGTTTGTTTTTGGCATGTGTTAGCAGCTAATGATGTGCAGGGTTTTCTCTGTGCTTGTATGGCCAAAGTGCAGTTACAGGTCACAATCTTGTACTTGTGTCAGCTTAGTCTAGCCAAAAGCCCTTTAACTGGCAAAGGAGGCTAAATCTTGGCTGTAAACTTTCAAACCTTTAAGGCAAAATTTGTGAAATTAGCAGCAATCTGGAATATGTGATTGTGGTGGGTGCTCCAAAGATGATGATGATGAGGAAGGTCCTCTTCAAAGCATACTGACAAAAGCAAGAGGTTTGTGTGACAAGGAGTATTGAAAAAACAGTTTGAGGCAGAAGCTCTTGTTTGAGGAGCCCTTAAGAGCAAAGAAATATAACTCTGAGCAGTTACATAAAACATGCCACTGTTGTCCTGGCTTTCAAACTAGTAATCAATTGTCATGGTTTTGACCAATTGGACAGATGATGACCCCTCCTCTCCCCCCACTAAGGAAAAGAGAGGAGAGGAAAGGATTAAAGAGATTCAGGAGTTTAGATAAAAACTAAACTACTTTAATGAAAATATAAATAATAGTAATATAATAAACAATAAAAAGAAAAATTAAAAAGTATAAAAGAAAGGGGGGGAAAAAAAGTATACAGGCTATACAAAACCAAAAAGGCTATACTATATAGGCTATACAGGCTATAGATCAAGCTCCCAGGACGACGATCACGTCACCAGCAGCATCAGTGAACGTCTCAGGCTGGACTCAGTGACTGACAGGAGCTGGATTCCAGATGTGGAGTCAGGAATGCTCAGATCAGGATCAAAGGCAGACGGACAGACAGGGTCCTCCTCAGACGTCGGCCACTGAAGGANCAATGAAGGAAGCCTTCCTTAGAGAGGCAAAAACAGGCTCTGCTCCAGTTGCTTGTACAACTGGAGTAGGGGCCAAATGGTCAAGGCTAACACCCAATAGGTGGGCATTTCTGTTAGGCAGTAGCCTGTACCGACTAAGAATCCCACACCTGTGCGAGCCTCTTCTCTGCTATTTCAGGCCATTTTGCAAAACACTGATGTCCACATCTCGGAAGAGAAGTAAAGAGAAAACTGAATTAGAGGGAACCAAATCATCCTCCAGTTGTCTGGTTTCTGTGGATGCTGTGCCAGAAATGCACAGAAAGCAGCTGGAGTATTTTAAGTATTTATTTATTTAAATGTGATTAACAGTACTTCATACAACTATACCTGATTGGACATTCAATAGGAATATACTGTTGTCAAGAGTGTGATATAGAGGTATTTAAGCTCAGTTTGATCCCAAACTCCATGTGTGGCAGTATTCAAGACACGAGCCTACCCTCCCTCGTGCCATCACTAGACAGTCTCTGGTTAGCTTCATTGAAGATATTTAGGTGTTCTGATACTGTAGGTTAATTGGCAGAATAAAGTCATTTATACTTTGTAACGTGGTTAATAATGAAAGCTAGATACAATCTAGGTAATATTTTTCCATTTAATAATCACACTTTTGCTTGAATTTTAACAGTATGTTATCTGTATTTTATGCCATCTGCGTAATTCAGTATAAACATTTTATAATAAAAGTGATAAGTCAGGACTGCAAGATACTATATGTCAGTGCTCCAGGATAGAATTTGGTACACAGAAAAGGTGCTGTCATTGTTCATTGGTCTGTCTCTCTTTCCTTGTGTTGCTTGGATTGTGGACTTGTTAAGTTAAAACCTCAGTTCAGTGACTAGTTATGGAACTAAGTCTTCTCTTGTTTAACTGTTCTGTTCAGTCACTTTTCAATTGCTGTTTGCTAAAACGTGCCCTACTATAAGGTACTTAAGTCTTTCTAATGAGTAGCAATTTGAGGATTCTATTTCTTGAACCTGCTGTGCGTCTAAAATCTTGCCTTCTGACATTGTGTTAATGTATGAGTGTGTGAATTAATGTGGTACTAGCTTCAAAGTTTAAAAAAAGAAATGCACAACTGAGTTGAAAAGGGTCAGAAATGGTTGCTGTAACTGTGGAGATACCCAGATGCTTTCAGGGCCTGACAACTGGGTGCGGACCAGACACCAGCTGTGCCTGCTCTGGAGCATTCACTCTCTGGGAACAATATAGTGGCTGCATGGATAGCTCTTTGGTTGTGCTGATGACAGAAACAATGTATTGTGCTCAATAAAAATATCTACCTGGACTTGTGCAAAGCATTTCACACTGTCCTGCGTGGCATCCTGGTCTCTACATTGAACAGATGTGAATTTGATGGATGGACCACTCGGTGGGTAAGGAGTTGGCTGGGTGGTTGCACTCAAAGAGTTGCAGTCAATGGCTCGAAATCAGGTGCTGACCAGTGATGAGTGGTGTTCCTCATGGGTCAGTACTGGCACCGGTGCTGTCTAAAATCTTTGTTGGTATTATGAACAGTGGGATTGAGTGCACCCTCAGCGAGTTTTCTGACGACACCAAGTTGTACGGTGCAGTCAACACACTGGAGGGAAGGGATGCCATCCAGAGGGACCTTGACAGGCTTGAGAGCAGTGGCCCTGTGCAACCCTCATGAAGATCAACCAGGCCAAGTGCAAGGTCCTGCATGTGAGTCAGGTAATCCCAAACAAAATCCTGTCTGGGGAGAGAATGGATTGAGAGAGGAGAAGGATTTGGGGGTCTTGGTTGATGAGAAGCTCAATATGAGCTGGCAAGGTATGCCTGCAGCACAGAAAGCCAACGGCATCCAGGGCTGCATCAAAGGAAGCGTGGCCAGCAGGTTGAGGGAGATGATTCTCCCCCTCTGCTCTTGTGAGACCTCACCTGGAGTACTGCATTCAGCTTTGGAGTCCCCAGCGTAAGAAGAACGTGGTGGACCTGTTGGAGCAAGTCCAGAGGAGGGCCGCAAAGATGATCGGGGCCTGGAGCACATCCCCTATGGGAACAGGCTGGAGGGAGCCTGGAGAAGACTAGACTCTGGGTAGACCTTATAGCAGCCTTCCAATACCTAAAAGGGGCTACAGGAGAGATGGGGAGGCCCTTTTTATCAGGGAGCATTGTGATAGGATGAAGTATGACAGTTTTGAACTGAAAGAGGGGAGATTCAGATGATATATTAAAGCTGTTTACTGTGAGAGTGTTAAGACACTGGGACAGGTTGCCCAGAGAAGTTGTGGATGCCTCATCCCTGGAGGTGTTCAGTGCTAGGTTGGATGGGGCTTTGCCAGTACACTCTTTGGATATTATTTTTTTTTAAACTTTTGTAAGTGCTTTACTCTTTCTCCACTGGTCAGTCTCTGATTTCTTGTGCTTTTCCTGTTCTCAAACTGTGGCAAAATCATGCTCTTTTCTTTTTCAAGGAAGAACAAATGTTAATAAATTAACATTTAATCCCACTTCCCTGTCTATGGCAAAAGGAGCCTATGGCGAGCAGAGGTAGACAGTAGCAGGGGGAATTAATTTAAGCTGTCTCAAAGTTAACAGTTGGAAGTTGTCACCGTGCTTCTTCAGTCATTGGAACAAGGTACCATAGGAAGGCAATTTCTTCTCTCTTTAAAAATAATGCTGATATCCTCAATAATCTCCATAGTACACTAGGGATTTATACACTACAAATGCTGGGTTTGGTAGCTTTGGAAACTGTTCCAGCTAGGTTTTTAACAGGATGTTTGGATGTAGCCAAGTGTAATGTAAAATAATTTAATTTACTCTTTCTTACATACATTTGGATCTGGCCTTTTCTTTATCTAGTCACCTTATGTGCTTTCTCAAGCAGATTAACAAAGGAACAAAATAATGGTAATAATTATCCTTGGGGGATAAAGCAAATCTGAATATTTTATCCCTTTTAGTCACTTTTCCTGCTGATATTTCTAAGTGACAATAAACCAGGGCAATGTTAAGTCTTGCTGTCTTCTAATTCTTGTTGGAGGAGCGGTTTGATGACTCATATTGATTGGGAGTTTTTCCAATTTTAACATAGCAATTGGGGGTGTTGCATATTTAAAAAAAAATAAAAAAAAAAACAAAACCCAAGCTCTTCTCCCCAGTCTTCTAGTAAAATAAGCATGAAAAATAACAGTAAAAATAAACAAAAGTCTGAAAAAGATCATATCTTTAAATACATATTTTACTTCTTGTGTCTGTGATGTCATTCTGCTGCCTCATTCACAAGGGTTTTTTCTGGGCAGAAGCTGAATTTCTAATATAAAAAAATAGATGCTACAAGTTCTCTAAATATACTTTGGACTCTCATAAATTAGGTGTAAACTGTGCTCAATACATCCTATCTCCCGGTATAGGATCCTCCAAGATGGGAGTTTAAACGTAAGCTGGGTACACCACACGGGCCTGCCGCTTCCTGCCCCGCTCTTGTGGTTGCGGAGTGGCTGGTTGGAGTAGCAGGAGCCGTGCCGTGGCAGGGGGGTGGTAACCTGCTTACTGTCACCTCTCTTTTAGTGAGTAAGGAAAGGAAGGATGTGTTATTCTCCAGTACATATTCTGGTGTTCTGTGTAGACGGTGCATAAAAGGGTACACATTCATCTCCCTTAAAGCATTTGAAGAGCTCTTTCCTTCATTCTCCTGAATGACCAGGCATCAGCTCCCTTAAATCGAGCACATGTGCTACATTGAATCTTTTCCCTTCCAAGATTTAGTCTTCCTCTTTTTTTAGTTTGTTTTTTTTTTTTTTTCTTTTCTACACTCTCCTGAACTTTCTCATCCTTCTTTGTCTACTGTTTTCAGCTATCTATTTTCACCCTGGCAACATACATTTTCTCCACAGTCTTCCTTTCTCCTTCGCCCAGAATAATTGCTTTATTTTTCTTCTGCTTGATTTTTCTCTGTTCTCAATGATTTCTGCTGATTTTATTTTGTTCTCTGCATCTCCCAACAGTCTCTGTACTCTTCCTCATCTCTTTTTCTTCATCTAGTTCTTAATTATCATTCAAAGGTAATTCTTCTGTGATTCTTACATCTTAACAAAATGACATTGTTTAGAATTGACTTGTAAGGTTGGCTCTCCTTCTTTTGCTTATTACTTAATTGTATATATAAGAAGAAAAGATCTCAGTACGAGTGATAAATACCAGAAGCAAGTAAAGATTGTATAAATCTCTTTACATTCTAGGTTTCTTGTAAGTAGGGTGAAGTAGTAGTGCCATTTAAAAATACAGATAATCTTTGAAGTGTGTTTTCTTCACTGTAAGGGAGCTGGGATGATCGTCACTAGGCTTTGTCTGGGCTAGACTTGCTGGTCCTGTTGAAACTTGAACGATCTGATTTTCAAGCACGTATCTTCTATAACTGTAAACTTTAAGGAATGGTGAGTAGGAAAGTGAAACTGGAAGGGAATTCAGATAATTTAACTTTCAGTGCTCTTACATGAGGGGTTTTTATTTTATTTAACATAGTTTTCAAATTCTGCCCCTGTGTTTATAAAAAGGGAAATGCTCTGTTGGACCCTTTATCTGAGCCCTCAGTGAAGCCTAAAATAGTAGGTAGAGTATTACCTCCCAATCTTTTTCTTTTTTTTTCCCCATTTTATTTTTCCTTTTGGTGTCCTTTGATTAAGTCCATTGCTTTATTTTCTACATCAAATTTATTTTAGTTGCGGTCGGGTTTTATGAAAGCCGTAGCCGACCCTCTTGGCAATCTGTTTGACGTTGTGTCGTGTTGCTCTAGCGGCTGTCAGCGTTAGGACTGTGTCGTTCAGAACTTAAATTTATAGATGCTTCTTGTCAGTGGTGAAGTCAAAGCGTTTTGCTGTGCTCATGTACGCACGAGAAGACTGAACTGTATGGCGGTTCTAACTTTATGGTTTAGAGAAGCAATTGGCTGGGTATGGACACACATCATTTGCTGATGCATTAGGTGCCACCAGGGCTGAGGCCTGGAGAAGAGCTGGTGGAGCTGCAGGGGAGGAGGCAGCCGAGTGACATGTTTCTACACTTTCAGTGGTATTGCTCAACAAAATCCACTCCGTACAATGTAGGAGAAGATGGGAGGTAACAAAGGACAGCACGTCTGGGTCCTGCATGATGTCACCACACGTTTGCAGAACGGATGGTGATGACTTGCCACCTACGTCACTCTGTCTTCACTGCAGAAGAAACTATTTGTAGGCAGCTTTTAGACAAGGCAGTACCAGGTTTCTCGTGTGATTGCTGAACAACTGATGGGGAAGTCAGATGGAGAAGGGGAGAGGGTGTGAAAAGAAAAAAGGTAGAGCTAAAAACAAATCTTGAAAGTCTTAGTGTTCAAGAGGTGGGTTTGCAGACAGCAAAGCCCATTCTGAATTCTTCATCTGCAATGGCTGATTATGGGATAATTTAGATGAGACATTAATGAACCTCCCCCCCCCAAAAAAAAAGCAGTGGAAATGTAAATAGCTTTACTAATTGCAAGATCAGATCTCATGTCTGAACAGACCTCTGCTTTATATAACTTCCTCCATGACTGTGGTTACTTTAACTTCCTTCTTTCCTATGGAGATATTTTGTCTCCAGCTGCCAGAATTTTTTACGATATGATTTTTAAAATACACTTATTCCTTTCCTCAAACCTTGCAGTAAAGACTTGTAGATTTGTCTCCAGATTCCTTTCCCATCGTTTATTGTTGTTGCATGTGTATAATGTTGCTTTTTAAAAAATAATAATAAAAAAGATCGATATCCCATTTTGTTGAAGAACAGAGCAAAAGCAAAGCAAGGGGATTTCTTTATGTGTATTTTCATGTTTTGTATGTTTTATCTTTACAAATTAAAATATTCCTGATGGAAGCCCTTCAGGACTAGAAGACTAAGCACTCCCTTAACTGAAAGCATGTCACTTTTTTCTTTCCATTTTTGTGAATACAGTATATTCTTTTCCTATGTATTCAATCCATGTATGTATTATACTGCAGTTACATTCAGCCTTTACAAAGACAGGCATCTGAAGAATTAGAGGTATTTTTGTTCCCTGCAAAAAAAAGAAAGCATAAATAGAAGAATGTCTTTTATTTGAAGATTTTGGCTGAGTGCCAAGTTTCAGTGTTAGGGTATTTAACATTTGTGTCAGTTTAAATAAATACTTTCCTGCCTCGTTACTATGTCCACTCTTAGCTAGGGAGAAGCCCAGTAGAAAAATCTCTGGTGCCTTCTCATGTTGCTGTGTCAGTCTAGGGTGCTGGCAGTTACAGACTGAAAATGGTGTACATGAGAAGCACACTTGAAATATAATTAGAAGGTTCCTCCTTCCGTGGGCACTGCATGCCTGTTGAAAATTTGTCATCAGTACAATTTTATCTCCAGTAATAATTTTCAAATTTAATTTTTCTGTATTGTAGCTTTACTAAAAATACTGTTCCTAAAAGCTTAGATCGATCAAGAGGTAATTTAAGAATAGTTTGATCGATTCAGTTAGCTAAAATAGTAATTTAACATAATAGAAAGATGTTATATTAATGGAGAATATACTTGTTCTCAGGTACAATTGTTACAGCTTTATTGTTGCTACTCGTAGTCCATTACAAGAGAAGTATTTCCTTCTGTGCAAGGTACCAGGGTGGTTTTTTGTTTCGTTGGCAATGGTAATGGTAGCAGGAAGGCAGAGCCAGGTGTGAGAAGCAGGTATGATTACAGCTATCACATCTGCATTTTGGATGACTGGAAAGTGGTGATAGTTTCATGTTAAGTTTATTCTGCCAGCTGTGGGTTTCACCTCAGAGACAGCAAAGGTGTTGGGTGCAGTTCCCATGTTCCAAAGCCTTTTCTATGCAGTATCGGACCTCAGTCTAAGAGGCTCTACCAGAGGATTTCAGTGCCCTTCAAGAGTTTGTGTTGGCTCTTCATTTGTCTTTTCAACAAGAAACATGCTGCAATGAGAATGCTGAAGGATGGCTAACTGGTCAGATACGGAACTTTCAGGTCTATAGTAATATTGGGAGGGTTGCTGTGAGACAGAGCCTTAATATTGGTGGGTGATTCCCAGAACCTAGACAGTGAACATGGATGGGCTTATTTACACAGGAGCTGTACAGTGTCCAAATGGAGGAACCACAGCAAGCACCAGGAGTACTGGGTGTTATTTGGCGAGTGTGGCATGGTACAGCTGACATCAGAATCTTGGTTTTGGCAGTTTTACTGGCTGCTGGGGATGCTTCTGCTCTCTTTCACAGATGGTCTCATGCCTTCATGTGAAAAACACTTTTTTGTTTTTCTCCCCCCACCCCCCCAGATTGTGTCTTGCCTTGTAAACAATAAGGAGCATCTTACCTGAAGTTTGTCAGAGACAACTCTGTAACTTCCCTTGTGTTCCTGAAGAGTTATGCTTTGGGTAAGATGATCACCATGTGGACCTTTGTCCCAGCGGGGGACAACGCACTGATGAAGCGGAGAGATTTTTGGCTTCGTGCCCAGAATGACATGTATTTTTTGGTGGAACATTTTCTGGGATGAGACGTTTGTCCTTTTATGAAGCCAGGAAAAGTGGAACGAGTCCTGTCTCCTCTTCTGGAGGAACAGAACTGAGAATGTCCACTTTACAGCTGAGAATTCAAGGAGTATAAGAGTCTGGTGATCTGCTGGATAAGAAACATTGAAAATCTTGCAAGAATATTTGGAAAAGACAGTTATGTAGGTGATGATCACAATATAAAAACTATGACAGAACGTACTGAAAAACATGCTGTGAATATCCTGTCCAAATATTTCTATTTAAATATATTTCTACTGTAAGGATTTCTAACTGCTAAATTTGTAACAAAAAGTAAATACATAAAGCTTTTTAGAACAGTAAGTGAGAATAAAAAGTAAGGCGAAGGATAAATTCAAACCTGGAGTTTAAGGTTATAACATGTAGTCAATAATTGTGACCCAGTTTAATCCTTTTGGGTAAATCGTGGAGCTGCATCTCCTAGGAGCGGCAGGAATCAGAGTGTGAGCAAGATTTTATGAGTCATTGCTTTAGACTTTAGCAGGTAACATCTGCTTGACTCAGTTTGGATGAAGAGAAACCTGGGGTTTTTTTAAGACTGAAATTTAATTTATCATTCTGTGACATTACAGCAATTTACTCTTTCTTGCATTTTGAAGAAAAAGCACGTAACAAATGAGTGGAAAAATAGTAGAATTTGAAAATTTGAGTAGCACTTAAAGCATTTAGGCAAATTGTAGACCTGAAAGAAAATGCTATTATCAGAATCCTAACACAGTAACAGTCACACGCTAAGTAGGTTGTAAAAGGAATAAATTAGGAAAATTTCAGGCTAGAAATCAGAAATTATCTATTCTGTCTACTGAGTTAGGGCTGTAAAGGTACTAGAAGTGATCTAGTTTCAGGGTGTGAAAAAAGTTAACACTCCATTATTATAGGGATTGAATTTCTTTCTGCTTTGACAGAAAAGCTGACCACACCAACTCAGCAAACCATTCCCCTCGCTCTAGACAAGATTTGGAAAATGCAGCTAATCCTTTATTGCTTTAACTAACAGAGTAATAATTTCTTAAATCACTCTGTCTCCAGCTGCCTTATGTACAGCCGTTCCCATATGACAATGTTTTTTGCTCAGTTATAGGAAGCAATTGGCAGCTGATTTTAAAGGACAGGAGGGTACATTTTAACATAATTCAAGAACATTTTGGGGTTGTGTCTGT
>VZTM01026505.1:0-27450 GCA_013400555.1 Jacana jacana
ACTGTGTGTCACCTGAGTGTAAAGGACATGAATTCATGCCTATAAGCAACAGGGCAGAAAATCAGAGACTATATACTCATATTTTCAAAGCAGGGACATGATGATACAAATCAGAGTAATGATTTTACCGGTTTACCAGTAATAACCAACTGGTCCATAGCAATCATACTGGTTGTTGAATAAGGACTTCTTATTTTTGCTGAAGTACTCACAGGCCTCTGTGAAAGAGTTCTGTGTCAGGGCAATTGCTTCAAAACTGCTACTCCATTCTTTCCAAAGATGCTTAAGCAACTTTCTGCACCATGTTTTGTTTTTCTGCTACTGCAAAACACCATGTAACACAGAGCACACACACACCAGATCCAACTGGGAGGAATGTGAAGCACTGTTGAATGCATCTGCCGTGGTGGAACGGGGTGAAAATGCCTGTGATTGATCCAAAAGTGAGCTGCTTTGATTAGGGATTTTGGGAGAGGGATAGCAGCTCATTTCTCTGGGGCGCAATGTTAGTTAACTTTCTGCAGCTAAGTAGACAATCAGAAATAGACTCACAGGATTATAAGGATCATGTATCCATGGTGATTTTAATAAGAAATCTTACTTGCAGTAGAATAGATGGAAACAAGAAACAGAATAAGGCTTCATGGGTGATTTACTTTAGTTCATCTTCTAGGAAGTAGGATGTTACCAGTTTGATTTGAAGCCAGAAGTTGTAAGCCTGGATCAAGTTATTTAGATTCAAACTCAACTATATTCTCCTCTCAGAAACCAGGGCACTGTGGCTGTCTTTATCTTAAATACACCAGTTCTCTTTAGTAAATTCCTTATAATGTATTAAGCCAAGTCTTGACAGAGTCACACTGTGAACATTAATTTCATCAACATAAGTATCTTACTTCAACTGCCCTGCTTCTTTTCTTGTAGTTTTCTGAAAGAGCAATATTTATGGTACTTTTATTCCTCCCTAAGGCCACCAATTTTTAATAGTTCTCAGGTGAAATAGCCTAGTACAGATATAATTAATTTTGTCTATTCTTCATCCAGGAAAGGACAGGAATTTTGTAGCACATATGAAGATGCTGTGTAGAAAAGAGCACTAAATGTTACAAATTTCATTTGTATCTATATTTAAATTGCATTATTTTAAAGACTTTGTATACATATAAACACATATATGTGTATATATAAATATATATATAGCTTCTACCGAGTATGAGCACCCCTTGTTTTCAAAGTTTCTCCTTGGATTGGCTGTTTAGTGCCCCTTATTCCTTGCAGGTGATTGCTACATTTTTTGAAACATGGTAACTTTATTGTTACTATTTATTTTAATAGTATATCTAATCAAGCATTTTTATATTGCTCACCACCACCATCTTTCCTGAGATCCAGGATAAACAGCTATCCGTGATGCTAGAGTGGCTATTCTGTGACCATTTGCTTTCCTCTGTTGTCTACAGCTTTATTTTACTCTGTGTCCTTGCTCAATCAAGGAGGAAGAAACCCCAAGAAAACTGTGTCAACAAATAGAATTTGATAGAAAGACTTGTAAGAATATAGAGAAGAAAGACTTGTTTGCCTTGAGACTGATTCTGTAGGAGAGAGATGCCACAGCTAGAGGTTTAGGCTTGAACGAGTGAAGACTAGAATAGAAATTACGGTAAGGCTTCTGAGAAAAGGACTCTGACAAATGGCAAACCAGCAGTGAAATGTTTGCATTCTTTTTGCAAGGTCCAATAGCTCTGTTCCCATAGCTACTGTATGTTGAGATGGATGATGTAGCTACAGCAACAGAAAGCCAACATCCATTTCACTGTAAAATTCCTAAGTCATTACTTAATCCTTCTTTTACCTCCCTCCAATCTTTTAAAAGAGGAAAAAGTTAGGGTTCGCTTATTCTTTGACTGAATTAAAATTATGCTAAAAATATTAAAATTAAAAGATCCACTGCAGACAACTAGCACAAATTGCCGCATTCCATTATTTCCCTCTCCACACTGACTGGGAGCCATTGCTGTTTTACTAAAAGACAGCTGTCCCTGCACTAATCAATGAGTGATGTTTGGCAGTATGCAGCTCCTCCAGATCCCACCATGTTCCAGTGCAGCACCCAGTCATTTATAAGCCAGCCCTTTGATCAGGTGTACCTAGCTGCTTCTTATCTCCCATTACCCACCATTTCTAGCTTACTAGTAGTAAGTTTTGAAGAAATGCCTCTACTCAGAAAATCTGCAAATTTTTATAGCAATTATATGCCTCCACTTAACAAGGCTAGTTCCCTACATAATTAAAAGGGAAATATTGCATCAAGCGTGGAAAGTGCTGCTTAAACCAGAGTCTTTTAATCTTCAGCATGTTGTTTGCCATGTGATTGCCAACTGGATAATGTTTGGCAAGCCAAGGGCATGTTTTGTTATATGTATATACAGCTAAACAGAAAAGAGTTTAAAGTTTAACCTACTACAATGATTTCTGCTCTAACACCTCAATTTAAATCTCACCAAAACCCACAGGAGTCTCAGGGGAATTTATACTGGGACCTTAAAAGGGGCAGCCAGCAAAAGCCTTGATTTCCTAAAGGCCATACACAGAAATATGCCCTATCCTTGCTGAATCTAAACATTGAGATACCAGGAAAAGTCAGCACCTCAAGCTCTCCTTAATTTTGTCTCAATATCTGATTTAAAACTATTTTTTTTATAGGTACATTATCTTGCTGAAATGGTCAGTCTTTTCTAGAACTATAAAAGGATTAAGCAAAACTTGAGCCCTGGTACAGGGCAAATTAATCCATAATCACTGATTAGAAAAATACTGAAGCGGTTTTATATTAAAAAAGTCAAGCCTGGAATATTCTCAATTAAAAAATCCCAACCTCAGTGCTCAGAAATAATCTCAGAAGAGTCCAGAAGGCCACAGAATCTCAGTGTAAATATTTAAAGTTTTAATAACAAGATGTTTATGCAAGTTCATAAATCTATGTGTGGCATGACTACCCAACATCTTCACTGACATTGCTAATTTTGGCTTGTATGGATAGAAGGGAGGTTCAAGTAAATACTTCAGGGAACTGTTTTTCCAGACCCTGTCTTTCTGTCAGGTCAAAACTGCTGAGACTCGCAGAGACATTTGGTTAATGGCAGGGTTATTTTTTTTCCTGTCCGGGAAAGGTACAGCACAGGTAGCATGTACGCAAAGTTATTCCTTCAGCAAGTGTCATTAGTCAACTATTTTCCATTAAAAAAATAAGTGAAAAAAGAATACAAACCCAGCCCAGGTTTCATCTTTTTCAGAGGAGATGACGACCACCCAGGTTATGAGAAATGGCTGTTTTAGACATGAGGTTGGTTTGAGTTTTTCCCCCACCCTCCTGGCATTACAACATACATTTCCCACTGCCCGTGTCACGGCTTCTGAAAGAGGAAAGTTTCACAACACGGTGTTGGCAGAGCAGGCATGCATACCACACACCAGCCCGGGACAACAGAAATTGTGCAGGAAGTGAAACTACTGCAAGTTCACAAATCACAGAGCTGAATATAGACACAAGCTAGCTGGAAAGTGGAAGAAAAGAAGAGTTTACAGGGTTCATGCAATGCAACGAGAAACAGCAAAATGCGCAGTAAAGAATTTACGGAGTTTGTGGGGGGTTTTGATCTGGACCTTCCCAATTTAAATCATTTCACAGGTTACCCAAAGCCATTGATATTTCTTGTATACTAAAGTTTTTAAAGCAAATTTACAAATAGTTTCAAAAAATACAAATAGTTTAAAATTACAAATAGTCTAAAAAAACATATCAGCTCTGGGTATACTAACAAAATAAGAGTCTGGTAGGTCATCACATCATCATTACCTCAGTGTTGTAATACCTTTGAAGTACCACAGCAGAACGCATTTAAACATCTAATCCTGGCTATCAGGTTGTGCTGCTAGAGTCCTCAATATCTGCAAATTTGGGATGACTGTCGGCTCTGGATAAATTAACAGCAGAAAAGGAGATAAGCTGCTCGATACAGCAGCTGCACAGGCACCTTTGGAATTTCAGTCAGAACCACAAACACCAGAGGTGTTTCAGTCAGAACCACTTCCTCAGGGTTGCACAGAAATTTTGCCAGTTCTGAGGCCAAAAGTATAAAGTAAGAGATCATCAAAATTTTATCTTTCAACATATGAGATTCCACCTGCATACCAGGGCAGTGTGAAACATGTCTGGTACAAGCCTAAGACAGGAGAAAAGAGGATACAGAGGGCATGCGTGTACTCTATTTCTTCCAGACCTAAACACAAATTGGCTCACACATCAGTTTTAATGTCAGCTTCTGTAAGAATGAACGAATCACCTGGGGAACCAGGACCACCTCTTCTTCGAGCTGTGTCCATTCTGTGAAACCAACAACTAAATATTATAAGAAGATGGCCCTATCTCATCTGGATGTAGCTCACTATTGACTTGAAAAAACTGAAATGAAGAGTCACCATATGACAGAAAATACGCCACAGTTCCAGAGAAAACTCAGCTTCCTTCCAGCATGCTGGCCATTGCAAAGGGATGAAGACAGAAGCTCTGAATGAATACGACTGTTTCAATATTAGTGATGAACCCAGTAAAAGTGAAGTACAAAGCTGGAAAATAGTTTGCTGTGAGATTGGCCCGGGCCTGCTAAGAGAAAGAGGTGCCTTCATGAAGGAGAGAGAGAAATCACCCTGGTGAGTTGGATTCCAATGCCAGAAAGGCAGTCTGAAAACTAGCAATAGGGCATAAAACGGAAACTGTGAGTACCCTTAAAAGCCAACACTTCCAAGATATTAGTTTTGTGAAACACAAAACATATTCAGAAAAATAAATCCTCTAAATTCAAGAGATCTTAAAATAAACCACCACTCTGTCGTAGAGGCACCAGTCTTATTATTACAAGTTGTTATAGTGTTTACTCCACTGTACACAACAAAAATGCCAGATCCAGGATTAAATTTCCTCTGTTCTTCATTAAATTGACTCCTTAAATTTTACACTCCAATGCCCGACATAACTTGAATAGGCCTCCCACTCATCTGAATTATGTACTCTGGTGTGTTCAGCATAAGCAGTGCTTTCTCCCAGTAATGCAATGGGCTCTAATTGTAGCAACAGAGACTCAGCAGGGCAATCTGAAAGAGAAAGTAACACTTCACAGACAGAGTCACCCTTATGACTTCCATCCTCCATCTATTGTAAGAAATGCAGTAACTCATTCTCGTCCATCTGCACTAAAAGAAGTACCAAAAATGAAGCTTACCTAGTGATAATGAATGGTACCAAAAATTGAAGTATATACAGCAAGTGGTCTGCACCTGTCCAGTAAAAGTAGCACTAAGCCAGAGAACTAGTAACTAGTCATAATTGGTATTCCGGTTAGGAATCTGCAAATGAGAGAGGCGGCATGGAAGATCATCCCAGAAATACTCATCTCGGTAGCTGTGAAGTAGCTTTTAAGAAGTTTGCAATTTTAAGTGATTAGGCTTTATTGTGGCTCAAATAGAGAAAAAAAATTAAAAAAGTAAAACAGTGATGTGGACAATACTTAAAAGAGTGTTATTTTTGAGGAATCAGCAATGCCATCATGATGAAAAAGAATGTCTTTATTCAGACAGATCCATTTTTTTAATTCTTTTTGTTTGTGTGCACCAACAGATTATAATAGAAAGTCCTTCAAGAGTCAAATGGATGAAAACAGAAAGTGTTTACAGTGAGTGGTCTGAAGTGACTGCAGGAAAACTCGTTGTTGCTCATAATTAACAGTGGCAACAGTAACATGATCCAGGAATGGGAAGGAAAGGAATTAGGAGTTCTAGATTCGGGCGAAGTAATTAATTACTTCTTACAAAAGGCAAGATGCAAAAGTTGCTGAAAATGCAAGATGCTGAAAATGTTGATTTAAGAGTGAAAAATACCCTAACAAATGACAGTGGGAAAAGTCTGTAACAGATCTAGAGTCTGCCAAGAGGTGATTGATCTGATACACTTTCTAAGTTTTCATCTGAATTTGCAAGGTAAAAACTTCAGATCTTCATGCAGTAGAGCAGGAGTGAGCAAATTCAGGTCTCCCCACAGGCCTGTGAAACTCTGCTATGTAAGTTCTTTCCATTTTACACACCTCAATTATTCACTACTTCCAACATACCAAGCGCATAGGAAATTGTCAAAGTATTTGAATGAAAATGTTTACAGTTACAATTAATTATTTTCTCCAGCAAAGGAGGTAATCCAGAGAGTGAGACTTCTGCTTGGAGGTACTCATTTACAAAATACCCAATGCCAGGAGGTGCTGGGGGAGGGAGGCGGGGAGCAGAGAATGAACTATCTTGGAGAATTTCTTAACTCCTGACAGAATTTCAGCTCCATGCAACTGAAGAAGTGGCTAATGGTAAACAAATAAGGACCTCCTTGTTGAAGCATGTATGTACTGCACTTGTTACAGCACTTAGCACGTGCACACTGGGCTACATTCATTCCTACAGCCCTCGATGAAAAAAAAATAATGATGCAATAAAATTTAAGCCATGTGAGAAATTTAAATAAATGCAAAGTAAGGAAGGACCAGTATTTTTGGAGATATTACAAGCACACAAAAGAAACACAGCCAGCTGGCAGACTGTGGGGCAGATAGATAGCCTGCCAGCACAAACGATACTGTGCCCTGGCGCAAGGTTTTGGCAAGTTTTGCTGTGTCTGTTGGAAGTGTATTTTCCGTGAGCCCCAGCAGCACTAGGCAGGCTCTCACCTGCGCTGTGCCCAGGCAGGAGGAACCCAGGGAAACAGAGAAGAGCTAAGGGTGAAGCAGGACCTATGGTCAGGCAGGGGTCTGGAACTACCTTGCACCATGCGGGAGCACAAGAAGTAGAACGGGGGTGGGAACTGACTGCAAGAAAAGACCTGAGGTCCAAAGATGTGAAGGATGTGGGAAATGGATGAGGAAACTGCACAAGAGGGATTCCTGATAGTGGAGATGTCCATGCCAATAATTAACTAGACAGGGCTCTGCACATTAAATCAACGTCTCTGAAAGAGACTGCTGCCGTGATAAGGGGTAGGACAATCGTGCCAAAATGCAAGGGCAATGTCCCCAGAGCAGGAGCAGAACAGAGAATTGCCACACAGGGGAAATATCACCCTGTTGGGGACTGGGAGAGACTATGGGTCAGGCTGAGAGCCCTGGCTGGAAACAATCTTTGCTACCTCATTTTGGGTTAGGTTTTGGGGGTGGAAGTGCTCATGTGGGAGGAAGATAAATGGGAAAGGAGATTGTTCAAGGCAACAAGGCAACCTCTAATTCATACAGCCAGATTTTGGTCTTAGTTCCAATTTCTATAGTTAGCAAAAGTGTCTGTGCCTGCAGTCCAGCTCCCAGAGAGCGGACACATGTTGAATCAAGATTCAGGAGGGCTCAAGGATAGCTAGATTAGGCCTGGCACTGAACAGGAGTTAAAATTGAGGATTTCTGTACAACCAAACTTTTATCAACGAAGGTTTCCTCATCTGTGTTTTTTCCTTTCCCATTATCTGGGCCAATGAAGAATTGTTCATTATGCTGGTCCATGCAGTTGCCCATGAGGAGCAGAGGTGAAATAGTCCCCAGTACTGCAAAAAAACCCCACACACATTGGCAGGCAGCAACGAATTAAATACAAGCACAGGGTTCATCTGTTTTTCCATTCACCCTAGCATTTAACTCTATTAAGGTTATTTTAAATGCAGAGGTCTTACTACTGTAGTGGGACATTTTTTGAAGTTATTCCAGAATATTTTTGCTGGGCTGCTTTTTCTTGTGCTACTTTTTTTTTTTTCCACCCTAATGGGAAAGCCTCACACACACAAAAAGGGCCTCCATTTTAAGAAAAAACGTTGATTCTTTTATGTCCTCAAGGACTTGGCAAGCAGGCAGATTTGGCAAGCAGAGTCATGGCCAGGCAGCAGCTTTTAAGTTTATGGACACAAAGGCCAGTGACATAAGTCACATATACTCTGTATCCCAGCTGCATGCTACTGAATTTCCACAGTGGGTCAGTGACTCGATTATATAAACAGTGGAAATAAGAGATCAAATCTTCCCCAACATAGCTGATCTATTAATAAAATCAAGTCTTGTTGGGTATGAAAAATCAAGAATTGGCAAAAGAAAAACTGGGAAAGTTCCCAGTTAAAAACATCACAGACCTGAGTTGAAAGTTACTGGCTCCAGTAAAGTTGGCTTAAATGAACCTTCAGTATCTACAACTTTTTGAGATATCATGCACAGCTTCACCAAACACATGGCATATCAGGATATCAGGATTCCGGCCATACGAAGAGGAAAGGCAGTGCCTTACAGAACCTGTTTCTAACTCACACTTCTCTTCACATTGCTTCAAAGAAATACTCAGATTGCTTTCATCTCTGTGGTATCTGAGGTATGACAACCATGTCCAAGTACAGTCAGCTAATTATCTTCAATGGATAATTAAGAGCACTGAGGAGCTTGGTTTTCTCCACTAATGGTAGATGTCAAAGCTTTTAATTTGGCCATTTAACTTTGTTCCTTAAACCCTCCTTAAACTGAGAATTGCAATGATTTTTTTAAATTTTTTATAAAACTTAGAACAAAAACCGTCTTTTACATGATAGTGATGTGTTTCAGAGCACTACTCTCTCTTTGTTGTAGGGACCTTCACACATGATGAACTAAGGCTTCAAAACACCATATAACCCAGGCATGTAATTGTACCTGAATTTAAATAACTGCAAATCACAGTTAAGTTACAATCTCCTACTAAGATCCAGGTCACACTAAAGGGATGCATTGTTGAGGGATATGGTATAGGGGAGAACTTTGTACAGTAGGGCTGATGGTTGGACTCGATGATCCCAAGGGTTTCTTCCAACCTAAATCATTCTATGATTAAAAGCGGGGAGGAGTTAAAGTATCATCTGTAACAATTTAGCAAAATATCCTTATCAGCTGCTGGACAATGATTTATTACTTGGCCTAGGCAATTTCCACAATTTTTGAGGCAGCAGCTGGTTGAAAAACAAAACATACTCTGATCTTTGCTTTATTATTGATCTGCACGATGTCCCTCTTTTGACTACTGTATGTGTGGTTCTGTGCAAACAATTGGACTATTTGTCTTGGAATAGAAATATTCTGTATAGTGAGAGAATAGTCTAATTTTTAATTTTCTTTTACAATGACATGAGGATTTTTTTTCTGAAGCAGTGCAAGTTAACATGTACAGTTAAAATGGAAAATAGAAACATTATTCCAAGTGAAAGAGGAAACAGTCTCAAAATACTTAATGAATTTTCCATGCATTGCTCCTTCTGACAAGTTGCATTAATCACACCATGCAAGATGCATTACACCTTCCCACCTCCCAAAATGCACATATTTTAGGCATGAGAAAAATAAACCCATGTAAAATTGGGACATTTTAAACCCCTGAAAGCAGGTGTTTAAAAAGTCTAATCAATCACGCTTGTAGCAGTGCTAAATTTGAAGAAGATCTTGCTCTTAGCTTAAACAGACACCAGTGACTGATTTGACTGTGATATTCAGAGTTGGTTTTTTATTCTGATCTTTGATTACTTCATAGGAGAAATATTTGTGCAGAATTTGTACTGGTTAGCTAGGACAACACACACAAGCCAGTTGTTAAGGCCAACAATACCCCTGAAGCAATGCTTTAGCTCTAGATTGCGGAAATAGCAGAGCAACCCAAATGAACCCAGAATTTCAAGGGACCGCTCTTTATATCGCTCTAATTGGGTGGACACATCAATCCTTGTTAGAGCACCTCAGTAGTTCATTTGTTGTTTACTGAGGCATGTGCTGGAAGAGTCCACTGGCATGCCTTCAAGGGTCACAGAGAAGCCTCTTCCATTGAAATTAAAAATCTAGTTGTCTTTAGCAACTTTTTAATAAACAGGATTTCCACTTGACCCACATTAGAAGCTTGCTTTGTTGAGATTTAGAAAGAAATGTCTGTCCTTGTGAAAGAGCACAGGGGGCTGTTAATATTCAGATTAGATTTCTGCAGTGATTAGGTATTATTAGCACTTAAGTTTCAGTTCAAAATGAATATAGTTTCTTCCCAGTCTCAAGAAGTTCATCTCAAGGAGTCACCTTTGTTCCACTTCAAGGCAGTGTTAGACACTGCAGTCTTTTTAACACATGGATTTTCAGTCAGACCTGCATTAGGTGAGAAGCTGGAGTCCTCCAACACCTCACCAGGCACAGGTTTGTACAAGACCATCTGCAGCACAGATGCACACAGCCTAGCTGTAACACCAACTGTGCCAGGTGCTGCTAGTCATGAGGCTGCCCCAAAGCGCAGTGTGGACTAGTTATTTGTGTTTTCACACTGCTGCTTGCCTGGCTTCCGCAGGTTGCTAATCTCCATGCTGCCATGCAACTTTAGCTAATGCCTTGAGCTAAATCAAAACTAATAGTGCATCACAGAGCCACCACAGCAGCACCAACAATGTAGACGTGTCCCAGTATGAATGATACAGGACTAATCTTTCTTCTAATGCTTGAGAAAACTGCACTTTTTAAAGACTCTAGTGTCTGAATTTGTGAGAATATTTACTTTATAGCCAACTGTGGTAAGAGGGTTTCAAGATCTCAGTGTTTTCAAGTTAGCCAGGTGTAGGGATGAGGAGGAGAAAGACCTGGCCACCTGACTAAAGCTGGCTGACAAGATTATTTCATACTGTAAATGTAACATTCAATATAAATTATAAAGTTTGCTGCATGGTGCTTTCTCCGCCTTGATGGCAGCAGTTCAGAGAACTTCTCACCCCAGTGCTGGAGCCCTGAGGTCTCCCTCCCAAGCCATATCACTTGCAGTATCACACATTTGTTCTTCCCTGCTGGGAGCGCACAGCTTCCTACGGACAGAATTGGGTGGGTATAACCCTTGTATATTTTATATTGGTATTGGGATAAATACTGGTTCTTCAATGCTATTAATGTTCATTATCTAGATGTATTCTATTAAATCTGTTTACCTTCCAATGCTCAGGTTTTCTGACTTTTTCCCAATTCTCTTCCTGAGTGGGGAGGGGTCTAAACAATAAATTGTTGAGGGTTTCTCAAACCATAACAAGGTGCCATAAAATTCCCCGGTTAAAGGAGAAGGAAGAGGAGTTGTGTGACTTACCTGGCGAGGACAAGGGGTAAGCCCGTCCCCTGCCTTGGGACCTAGACCCCTCATCAAGAAGGCCCCTGGCATCGCCCAGGGGTGGTCGAGCCAGAAAGCTTTACACCTTCACTCCAAAGCACAAAGTACTTTTTTCAGCTTGTTCTCCCTGATGGCTCTTAGCATTTATATTTGGGATGATACGCTTAGCCATATATTTGTTATCTGAGGATAGGTTACATCACATTTTTTTACCAGCCTAAATTCCTTCTTTCAATGTGAGTTTATTTTACAGAAGTAAAAACACTAGAAAACAGGGGTTGGTAATCCTGTTCCCTGTACAAAGGGAACACTGGTCTGCTATAATAGCAGCATTTATGCTGACTATCTATGCTGAAGGATTGATGCTGGACCCATTAATGTTTGTGTGATAGATCCAGTCTCTATAGTGCTGTTCATTTGTAGAAGCATGCAAATGTGAGGTAGTGGGGTCTCCATTATTACTGTCATCTCTAATGTTACCATTTTGTAATTCCACTTACTCAATTATTCAAGGTTGAAGTTAAGAGGGACTGTTAGATTTTACAAGCATCTCTGAAGAGCTGTGTGCCCAAAAAAGCTTTAAAATGAAAGATAAACCTGTTATATTTAACACTAATTATTTTTTTTTAGATGTTATTTTATATGATCTAATTAAATTGAAAAGGATGGAACAAGGATTACTACTGCAGGCAAAGCAACACTGAAACTAGTACTGAAACATTCAGAAGGCAACTATAGGACACAGAGCAGTACAACATACTGTTGCACACATTAGTGGAAGCAGTAGGGTAAAATACATGTGAAATTCTACAAGAGGTGGCTAAACATTCTCAGAAGGATAAAATTAGCCCCCACAGAGCTTCCGCATGAACATGGCTATGGCGCTGCTGGGAACTGAGATAACTCCGGCACTTCTAAAGCTGCTAAAGGCACTACATATTCCCACTTTTACAGCAGCAATATAAACTAGCAGAAAATTGCGGATCTATAGCTGTAGATCTGGTGGATTAGGACTGGTCCAACCATTCTCCACTTCCAGATAAAATCAGAGAAGAAATTTACTTGCAGATGGCTTCTCACTAAATCCCATCAATAGTCTTTTCTTTTTACTGCATTGCCTCGGGACATAGTAGAAAAGACTTCTCAGGCAGTTTCGGTAGACAGGAAGTACGCGATGAGTTACTGCATGAAAAGATAATATGATAGCTGGGCTCACCTCATAAAATACAACTTTACACAAGAGTAGCGCACTTACCTTGCAGTCCTGACAAACTGTCTCATGTTTGGCTAACAGTCCTAACTTCCCCTCCCACGAGCAAGCAGTACTGTTTTCCTGCAGCCAAATGGCTGACACAGTAGACATAAATCCAAAAAAAAAATGTACAAAACGAAACAGAGTTTTATAGCCAACTCATAATTACACTTAGAAAATGACATGTATTCATAAATTATGATGAGCAGCCATCTACAGGATAAGACGTTTCCTAAAAAGTGCTAAGTTCCTGTTCACAATATAAAGGATTTCTTAAACAGCACCAGTGTAGCAATTTGTTATGTGCAGCACACTTTGATTGCTGCTTTACTGATCTAATTCTATCAAGGAGTATAACCTCTAGTCTCAATGAACTGTTTTGTAGTGGGAATCAGGAATAACAGATGAAACAGTCAAGCTAAAATATCCCTTTTCTTTTGAAGCAAACTGAGTGACTCTTATACTAACATAAAAAATAAGAACTCTTTTGAAGAGATTATAAATATGTATTAGGAATTAAATGTAGTCCCCTTGATTAAAACCCATGGAAATCCCCCAACTCCACCCCCCTCAGTCTGCATTAAACAAACATTAAGAAACACATGAAAGTATGAACTCAAGTTTCCAGTCCAGTCTAATAGTTTTATCATAACAACCTACTCACTATTTTTAATATTCAAATCAAAGGATAACTTTAAAGTAAGAATTTAGTGAGCCTTCTGCAGCTCTCTTGCAGTGCCAGGTTCACAATATCCCTTGAGAGTTCTGGCTCCTGCCCAAAGTCGGCTGCTCCAAGGCATCCCTTTACTCACCATACCACTTTATTCACACCTGAGGTCTGTACATCAATCTCCATTCAGGTGTAAACAAAAGGACCGCATCATAAACCATAAGGGTCATTGCTTATTTTACAAGAATCAAAACAACTTAAAAAGACAAAAAAAAAAAGCTTAAGATTTGAGTCATTCTTCATCTATGCGAAATGGACATGGATGCAAGAGATGTACATTGTCAATAGAGGTCACAGCTCCAGTTAACTCACAACTGATTTACCACACTGGAACTCCCTTGTCAATTCCAACACACAGTGATCTTTGGGCAGATTTAGTCCTTTGGCACTGAGGTAATTCCCTTACTAGATTTTAAACCACAGAGCATTTTATTGGAAGATTTCACAATTGGTTTTAATCTGCAAAAGTTGGTGTGTTTGTGGTTTTTTAATTCCATAATGTGATGTTTCCATGTTCTAGCCATAAGATGGATGATAGTCTTAAACATGTGGGTTTAGCTGAAAACCATACTTAGAGGAATAACATAAAAATCAGCAAAATCTTGAAGTGAAGATGTAGTTAGGCGATATAGCTAAGCCAAATTAAATAGCTTGCTGTTTCAAATGAACTGGGCCCACGGCCCATGGCTCACGGCCCACTGCCCACTGCCCACTCCCCTTCCCTTGCAGCTGGTGGGGCTCTTAGCTGAGCCCTGGGCCAGGTGATTCAGCTCACTGAGCTCGGGGAAAAGGAGCCCAGCCAGAAAACACAAAGCAAATAGGGGAGAACATGCAGCCAGCCCACCCCAAGGAGCTGCTGATTCAGTTCAGCTGTCCTACCAGCACCCGTGAGGTGAGAGGATCTAACACCATAGATGGGATTAGTTCTCAAATAAGGGAAAAATCCCACACATTACAACATAAATTTAACATTTTCACACAATTTAGTTTGCCTCTAAAGTAAAGTAGCGTGATCAGCTCAATGATTAAGAGTTGTGCCAGACACTTAATTGGCAGCTGGGGGCTTCAACATCTTCCCAGAAACTGCTACAAATAAAATACTGCAAAATGGCAGAAGTGGTAGATATTTAATTTATGAATCCAAAGACACTGGCTTTATTCTAGAGCTGCATGGTAAAAAGCTGTCTAGTCTCCCAAAAGATTGGTGTTCATGTCATTTTTCTGTGAGCTTTCACAGGCCTGAGGGCAAAAAATTAGACACAGGTTTAAACTCTGTTCTTAAAGAGGTTTGCTTTATATATAAAAGAGCATGTTCCAACTCTTTGTCCAGTTCAGAGCTGAACCTCAAGCTTTCAACACCTCAGTGAGTGAACTGACCAGAAGTGTTTTCTTGACAGTTGGTAGATTATATATGATGGAGTAGGCAACTCCATCCCAACCAAAACTGGACAAAAATCTGCAGAATATGTTCCTTACTTGCTTTACAGGAGACAAATCTAACCCCCCGGATATAATCATGAAGAGCAAAAATTTGAATCTTGGTTGTCCATATGGCCTTCTAATGCATTGAATGGTTAGCTAGCTCAGAGTGGGTAAGTCTGTCATTTTTTTCAGCCAGAAATAAAAATCCATATTATTATTCCTACAGAATTTAAGCTGCAAGAACTCAAACATTTTCCAGTAGAAAAAATTCATTGAAAGATTCCCAGCCAGCTCCAATGCCATGGCCAAATCTCAAACCTTTTTATTACAATCTTTCTACCAAAGTAAAAGAAAATAAAAATTACAAAGTCAAAAATAGTATTTACTGGATTAGAAATTGTTGATAGGATTTCACTTAAACTTTCCTCCCATTAATATTACACTTCCCGTTTGGTGAAAAAAAAAAAAGTACAAAGGATGTGATACTATATAGGAAGCTACAAAATCTATTAAAATATATTCAAATTTAAAATAATTTACATTATAGTTTTTGCTACAAGTTCTCTTATTACCACATATCCCCAGGGTGCTTTACCAATAGGCATGTGATATATGCCTTTCTTTAATTAACATTCATTAGTCCACAGGCTTTGTATGCTATTACATGACTTAGGTCTTAAATCTCAAAACTCTAAGAACTGTACTCTTTATTAAGTGGTTAGTTACCTTATGGTAGAAAATGGAAAAATTTTTACTATCCTACTGTTGCAGACAGTAGTCTCAAAAGCACATTCTAATCCTGAAATACAAACGTGAGGGTTGATTTTAAAGCTCATGTTTATTTTCATCAGCCTGTCTCTTAAGTAGAAAAGGTTTTTGTAGAAGCAGACTAATTACGCTGGCCGTATCTGGTTTATACACATCAAATATTTCTCTATGACAAATCAGCCCAGTTCCAGAGTTTAAACATTGGCATGCACATAATGCTCAAAGACAAAAGCTACTTTCTAGGGCATATCAACCTTTGAATGAAGTTCCAACATGGCCATATTTAGCACTTCATCTTGCTTACCTATTGCTTGTACTACAGCTCCGTATGGCAGTATGGCCCATGTATGTACCCTCAGTGTATGTTCCCTGCCTACCAGAGTATATACACCTGCACATTAGTATGCATTTGCTTCCCTCATTGCTACTTGGTCTGCTATTTCTCATGTACAGGCCCATTCACTGGAAAAAAATTCTCCACTCTACAGATTATTCTGCAGCCCTCTCTGCCAGTTTGTAGGAGTTTACTAATATTAATAAGACCTAATGCCAGAGATTTTGTCTGACCAAAATAATCCTAACCTAAGGCATATTTTTTTCTGACCTATCTGCTCAACATGAAAACTGCACTGCTGCACACACTTACCTTTCACAGAGTAAAAAGATAATCCCTCTTCCTCTTCAGGCAGTAGGAAACATTGATACTATCCAAATTAACCTACTATTAGTTTCTTAAAGGAGTCAAAGAGGAAGACAAGAAGAAAAGCAAAGAGGTGACAGAACACCAGGATCTAATGTTTTGGCAAATGCCTATGTATTACAACTGCAAACACAAGCACTGTTATATCACATAAGAGCATCGGACCCAATCAGTGCTGCCCATCCAACCGTCGAAATTACCATGGAATTCTAGCAGCTCACAGTTCTGCCTTTACTAGTACAACTCAACTAGACTCAAAGCAGATGATCCCTGATCAACAAAGTCAATAAAACAGAATCAAGCCCACAGCTCAGGTTCCAAACATGCCTCCCTCATTGAGAGGTTCGCTTCTGAGAATGCCAATATACTGTTGTGCATGGCTCAAAATCCATACGTTGCTGAATAATCTAACAATTAGCAGCTGAACACCAAATGAAGGTGAGCGTTTCCTCATCTCTAATAAACACCAAGATACAGGCAGATAGCCAAGAATCTGGTTTATTAAACAGAAACATACATACAAATCCTGCAAGTGCTTCTTAAGAGAACAACAGGATTTCCAGTAAGCATAAATGGAAACCAAATAAATCTCAGGTTGCCATAAGGTACAAGAAGGTCAACCAATTTCAAACACATAGTTTAAAGTAGCCGCAGGATGGACAGCCCCTGAGATTGAACCAGGAATTTCAATGGCAGCTGCCCACCTGCACACAAAAGATAGATTGCACAGAGATGTTTGTTCAGCTAAACATTAAATCTATTCAAAACCATTTATGAATACACACCAAGGATTTCTTTAGAAATGAGCCTAATTTATTTCAGGCTTAACCTTCAAAGGTATTGTTATTATGCCATTAAGTCTGAGCAACCATGTGTTGAAAACCTGTGTAAAGCCTTTGTAATGCAGTTAGAGTCTCAGACACTCATCTGTGGAACAACGCAGCAAACATCTCTGCAGCCTATAGATTAAGTAACAAAAGATATTCTAGTGTCATATCAATCAGAATTACACAGCTCTCCTCAAATGCAGTCACAAAAATTCACCCTGGACTTACAGACCGCAATTTCTGAACGTAATCCATGTGACTACATATCACTGTCTTTAAATAAAATTTAGGAACTGAAAAGCCTCAATCACTTTTGTAAGTTTTACTCCCCTTCTTGCACATCAACCCCTACTTGAAGAATACCCTCAAACTTGCAGCACATTTCAGGAACAAAAGCCAAAATCTATGATAAATCTCTGTTTAACAACCTTTGCTGTTGACCATCAATAAACAAAATCTCCTCTTGCCAGCTCCAGAAAAGCCTTATTTGTATATTTCTTTCTAGCATATATCATGTCCATAAAGCATCTTAGCAGAGCGTTTATCTTTTGATCTCTATTTTAACCGAGCTCAGACGTACTGCCAATAAAGTAGTACACTTGGGAATGATTTTGTTTCAACTGAACTAATTTCTCTGGATTCAAGAACAAGCTTTCTCCAAAGGTTTCCCATCTGCTGAGTCTCTAAAAACACAGGGTAGAAGGGACCTCAAGAGAAATCTGGATAGTCCCTCTTCTTTGCCCAAGGCAGTATGAGTTACATTTAAGTGACCTCTCACTGGTTATCTCAGTCTCTTACTTCTTAAAATAATCATTCTCTTCTTTACTCTGCACAAAATTAATGTGCTTTTTTTTCCCTTTCATAGGTCCGGTTGGATCACTATTGTTTACACGTGCATCCCCTTGAATGGTATCTCTCTTTTCTGTGGCATATGACCCAGGCAAGAAATATCTGTAAATGTTCAATGTGTAGTACATGAAAGGAAATTCTTGTATGTCCATTTTAGGCCAGTTAAAAAGTTATTTATTCTATTTTTGCAGCAGATGTTTAACACACTAGGAAGTGTACCTCTGTTACTCTTGTCTCTTTCTGGCCAACAAAATCTTCTTCATGATAATTCTGATCATATATTCTTTATGGCTACCACGTACAGTCTTTACTACAAAGACTTTGTAAGGAATTTTTTTTTTTTATGGACAAGGAATTTTTACTATGATTTACCCATTTCAAATTATTCCAGTTCTTTTAACTCAGGTTACTTCCTGATCTTCCATCTGTTACAGAGCAAAGGGCAAGTATTTCCCACACACAATCTAAAGTTACTTTTATCAACTTGAACAGTGGAAGCCCCATTTCTTGTGTACAACACAGTTATATGCTAGTCCTTAGTGGCAGAACAGAAAAAGACAACTCTTTGTTTCCATTAAAGACTTTAATGTGATTTTAAGTTGTGAGGTGTATTGTTAACATAGAAAATTATTCCACTACGTTAATTAAGATGAACTCTGTATTTTTCATTTCAAATGAAGGGCAGCTGGGAGGAATTCCCAGCTGTGAGTCCATAACTTTGAAATATAGTCTCTTAGGAGCCATGAGCAGATTTAACCACAAATAACTAAATGCACCTAGATACATGAAGTTATATTTAACTATCTCCCTAGCTAATTAGATCAAGGAACCAGAATCATATGGCTAGATTAATTAAGATAAAGCAGGGCACTTGTAATAATTAAGTTAGCTATTTGGTCTCCTTTCCAGTACAAGTCAGCTAACATCATTAGCACAGCAGCCAATGACTGGAACTTCCCATCATGTACACCTCATGGATGCAGTCCCACCAAAGCCACTGTGCTTGCAAGACAGCACAGAAGGCTCCTTGGAAAGTCTCAGTTTCTTTGTTTGCTTTAAGAAAACTGAGTGGCCAGAGGAGCTCCTTCTCCTGAGGAATCTCTGAGGCTGCTCAGAGGAGAGAAGGTTTCTGGAGAACAGCAGGGCAAGACAGATGAGAGATTCAAGCTGATAACCCACAGCTCATGATCAAAAATGGAAAAATGCTAAAAGGAGTACATAGCAGACACACAGTCAGACCCCAAAGGTGTTGAAAAGGAAGTTTGGGACCGGGGAGGATTGTGAAAATTTTCTGCAATGCAGAAAACCACTGCTTACTTGAAACCAACATTAGTATTTGAAAGTTGCAAGGGCTCATGGGCAGAGATCACACTGTGAATAAACCTTTTATCTATCTTTTATCTTTATTTTGGTTATCTCAGCGCTGTAAGTTTTCTCAGTGTAAGGAGTTATGAGATGACTAGTTGTAATTCTAATGAAAATAACTTCCTTTGAGTTTTTTTGGTCTTCTTTGGGAGCTCAATGTACAGATGATGTAAATCAAACTATGTCAGGTTTTGGGGACACTCCACGGTGACCAAAGGTTATTTTGTGTCTTCACTCTATCTGTAGCTTCAGATAGAGTGTGCTTCAGAAAAAAAGCATATATATTTGCCATCGTGAACTCATTTGGCCTGATCATGGCACTCATTTTGGTGGCATTCATAATGAATTTGCACAGCAGACATGTTGTTGTCTCTGTCATTTATAGATGTGCTTTATTTGGACACAATGAAAATCTCAAGCAATTAGAAGTGGATCCAAAGAACAGATTCTCTATGAGAGCAACTGAGGCCAGTATGACTGTGACAGCTACTGGCCTTCATGCAATACATAACCCAGCAAACCCACAGCTTGACAGACAAGCTTTGTCTATTATAATAGCAAATGTTTCCCCTTAAAGTGTGTTTTTGAAGGTTTTGCAACTCGATAATGTAGTTTAATTATGATCTTGCAACAATTTGGTTAATGTCCCACGGGAATCAAACAAATCTAGTTCTTCCTGAAAGTAAGATTGACAATACAAGCTACCGCATACAGGTTTGGGGTTGATTTTTTTTCATTTAGTCAAGTGACAGTTTTCCTTAAATCTGAAACATCATGTAAAAAGGAAAAAAATTGTTCCCTTTCAGTCAGTAGAAGGCAAAATCACATTAATATTTCTTCAAGAAGGTAAAAGAGTTGAATGCTTTTGGCTGGCAGAGCCCGAAGATTTCCATGTTGTTACAGGATTTGCATAAAACTTTTTTTAATATGAAGTTCTCATGTTGATATGATCTCACTTTAGTGAACATCTAGATTTGGGAGCCATACCCATGCAAACAGTTGGGATCTAGTAACATTAATTTCAGAGGTTTGAATCAAAGTTTTGCAGTAAGTGGTTCTGTTCTGATACCCCTGCTTTGTACTACACAGGAATGACAGTACACATTTAAGCTTATGACATAAATCTTGCTGTGTCCTGAATACCTGCTAATGCACATCATACATGTTAATGTGTGATTAATAAGGTGTTCTCTGAAATAGGTTGTTAATCCACAGCTGAAAATACAGACTTGTAGAGAGTATGTCCAAGGTGAATGGCAATATAACCATTTTGATAATTTAATTGAAGATAAATGATCTACAGAGGCATGGCAAGGAAGTATACAGAGTCAGAGTTGGCTGAAAAATGAGTAAGGACTAGCTTGAAGACACTGGATTTTTTTCACTGTGACATATTTACAAATATGCACACAGATAATCAGGTATATCCCAACATGTTAGAATACAAAGGTTTATATCAAGAAGTGTACTGAATGGCTTCTTTAACTGCTGCTGCGATATATATTCCTATTTTTAGACTGTAAATTTGCTGTCAGTGTTTCACAGCAAACTCCTGGACAGACTGTTGTTCTCAACCAGAAATCTGACAGTGCAGAACTTCCTTCACTCCCTATCACCTCTGTGTGGTAGATGATGAGAGACTTGGATGTTTAATCTGTTGCCTCACACAGTCAATAGCTGTGGGAGAGCATACAAAGCTAGTCCTTTTCCCTCAACACCATCCTCCATGTGTCAATTACAAGTTAGAATAGAGATGGCAAGTATTTAAAGACACACTATTTATCCTGCTTCAAGCACAGGGGGGTCTATTATATTTGTCATTTGTTGACTGTTTGCTTTTCTCCACAATACCTTGGTGTAAGCATCCTTTCAAGAGATGTTTACAAAAATACCTGTAGGTGATTTGCAATACAGTTTGAACCCTTGGTAACAGAAGCCACCTCAACACTGAAGGCCACTTTTAAGCCATTGTGCTGTAACAGATTGCCAATACAGTGTATTGTTCAGTCAGGACTGAGACACCATGAGGAGTGCCACATTGCTTTTGCCATCCCCACCAATAATCCGTTTATGAATCTGTTAATCACTGACTCATGCACAGAAGGGGATGACAGCTGAACTTTTGGTGACCTAATAATTATTCTAGTGCTTATAAAAAAAAATACTGTAATAGTAGTTTTCCTGGGCTCTGTTGAAGCTTTTATTCAATATTGCATGCACAAGAAAAGAGCACACTCGGATGAGCTATCATATTCCAGTGCACATGGCAGCTCTTACTTAGCTCAGTTTTAAAAGTACTATTCATTAAGATGATGTTGTCAGCTCAAGGCAACTGGATGCAAAGCATGGGCTACTACACAGAAAGCTGAAAGTTCCTCTAAGTATCACCTAAGGAAACTGGCACTGAAGAAATAACTAAAATGTACAATATTGGTGGAACGTCAGATGGCCACAAGTGGCTGAAAAGGGGTTCTGCTGTTATCTCTGCACTGTGGGATGGTTTTCTTCAAAGTGGAGATCTCTGAGGGTAGGAAATTAGAAAAGGAAACAGCATATAGTACCAGAGAATGGATATATCCATCTTACCAAAATCTTCCCTGTGAATGACACCAGATCCGTCAGAGAAAGCTGTCTGTGTGGACAACTAGTCACTCTTCTTGAACTCTCACAACCCATATGTAGCTTTCTAGTGGCATCAGGATGCTATTCACTATGAATGTTTGAGTTTTGCAGAGCACATACGGACTGCAAATAGGGAAAGAGTTTCCACATTTGCTTCAGTCTCCTAATTTTGCCACTTGAATTATAGGGTACAGGGCTATCCTGAGCACACAGATACACTACAGGGGCCTCACATGCTCCTAATGAAAGCTTCTGGTGAAACAAAGTTACAAACCAATATTACTTTCTACTCTATATCAAGCAAAATATGGAATGGAAAAGTCTGGAAAATGTGGCCAGACTTGCAGTTTTACATTCTGGGAAGCTGCTGTCTCCCTTGCTTCACCAGGCTTGTCAATCTGAAAAGGAAAGCAAGAATCAACAGGCAGCTTTCACCCACTCTTCAGTGAGACCAGCTATTCCCTGGCATGGGTTGTACAGTCACTGGTGCAGAGCTTGCAGACAGGGCTGAGCAACGCTGCTGGAGGAGAACAAGCCCCACTCTCTCAGCCCATCTGGTTCGGAAACCTGTTGGTTAGAGTAGCTAGCACATTTTCTCCATTTGCCTCAGCTTTTGTGGTGACGGCAAGAAACCCCGAAAAGCTGTTTTCACCACCTCAGAGCTCACTGAATTTGCTTCCTCCCACCAGTTCAGCACAATTAGAAGCAGAAGTCAATCATGCATCTACCTGTGCTGGCCAAAATACAAGTAACAGGAAACTTTGCGTATGAATAGGGAATGTCTAAACCATCTGAACACCACATCTACTGGTGACAGCTTTCACCCTATCCTTTTCCAGACTCCTACTTTATACCACCTCTAGCCTGTTTTGGAGTTTGTTTTTGTTTTCTTTCTCCCCATATGACACACTCCACTGCTTTGAGGAAGGATGATTACAGGAAGCTGATGTAACAGTTCTCAGGCTCCAGTCTATCTTGGACAAACAGAAGTACTAAAGGGTTTCTCATGGTTTTACTCTCCCATGTTGATTACGGGTTTGCAGCTGGGTTTTCACCATTTTCTACATCCTCATTTGTGCTTGTTTTGTGTGTGCTTTTCTAAGGTTCTACTGTTGTTGATCCATTATTTGTTTTGTCCACTTTGCTTCATTTCTTCTCCATAGTTCAGCAGCCACCTTAAATTTGTCTAGCAGATGCACACCTACAACATCCTGCTATGTGACCATCTTCTACTTCATCCTAAAAGAGTTAATAGCATCAAGATGTAATTTTGAATATGAGCCCTTCCTTCATCAACTGATCACATAAGGAAAACAGTAATAGCAGAAAATAAATGGAGAAATTAAGGACTATTGAAACTGGAGATGGCCAATAGACCCCTGATTTTACTACTTGTACAGACTTGGCTTCTGTTTGTCATGTAAAGTCATGATGGCATAGATTTCTGCCATTAGAATTAGTCTTATGGGAAGCTTTACTCTTGCAGATACTAGGCTTTTGCCTGGAGTAAAAGGTTACACTTCAACATTGCATTCACATCCTCTTCGTGCCAATGCATCAGCACTACAACCACCGTCATGACACCATTAGCAAGCAGCCATCAACATACCTTTATAAGTAACAAAAGGTAGGTAGGTAGCTAGGGCCCAACCTGATTACACATCCAGTGTTGTAACCTTCCTTAAGGACAGCTGCTCTGAACAACTGCTAGGACGGTGTACATAAAATTAGATCTTTTGAGAAGACATTCAAATTCCTACAAGGTAAAAAAATAATAAAAACCCCTGGATCAGCAGACTGTAATCATACGTGGCACTACTTACTAGGCTAAAATCTAAACTAGGCATCATGTGACTAAAAAGCATGTGGCTTTCCCAACACGGCAGCACTGGTGAGGTACTTGGCAGCCTATACCCCACAAGTGAGATCAGCTCTACAGCCTACTTAATTTCTATTCTGCAGAACACAATACCAAACACATCAAAAGAGATCGGCCTCTGATTTATATCCTAAGACAGAAGGTTTTTATTAATAAAACTGTTTCCTCAGAGTTATATTCCATTAACCATACTTAAGAGGGAATTACTACACATCTTGCTCCCAGGCAAAACCTGGCTGTTCCACATCTGTTACAAATCAGTATCTCTTTACATTTATTGGTGTGCTGAAGAAAGTCAAAGGATCTTATTTTCAGATTCTGGCAAGTCAAGAATCTTTCATGTTTGAGGAATCATGTAACTATCAATCAGCTTCTATTTTAAACTTATGAATTTTCATATCAAACTACTAATAGCTACATTTTTATACTAACCACTTTTCTCCATCTTGAAGTAAGAAGCTTAGCAGGCATCATGATTTTAAGACAGACAGCTGGGAGATACAAGATGCCTAGAGAAGACTTCAAAGTCCTTTCCATTCCTCACGAGGTGTTTCCCCCCTTCTTCCTCCTGCATTTTTTTAAACTTCAAAGTGTTTCCTACTAATGTATGATACCTCTATTATGCTGCATATGGTTTCTATTTTCAAGTCTTTAATGCTTTCAGGAATTTCTTTGATTTCTCTAGTTGTTACTTCATTCTTGTCATTCCTGATTGATACTGAAGAAGCAACTCAAGCTCCTCCTAGGTTTTCTTTCTTCGGATATAAACTGTCTCAATGCACCTGCACAGTACTTCAAGATAGCCTGCCTTTACTACCCTTGTAGGAAAGAAGGCAGGACCTTGAGTATTGGTTGGTAACGTTTCATTATATTGTTTTAATAGCATCCAGTTTTCTTAGTCAAAGAACTCAGACTTTAACCATTAAATTTTCAGTACAGCCAAGGACACTACTGTTGCACCTACAGACCTAAATCAAGACGAGGGTTTTGCACATGAATGTGTACATACAAATGTAGCATCCACTTCTTGCAGATGGAGAGGGAAAAAAATAGAAATACTTGGAAAATCTTGCTTTCAAAATTAGTGAAAAATCAAATTCCAATGGTAAATTTCCAAATAATTAGTAGCTCAACGGTAGCTGAATGCCTGTAAATGTAGCCCCATAGACCTCTCTCAAGATTTCATGGGAAGGCCTGTTCCTGCCCTGCAACCAGGGCTTCCGTCCCTCAGTGTATCCCATCGGGGCCTGGGCAGATGCCACACAAGGGAAGAATTTAGCATTGTTCAGATGGAAGCTGTCCTGTATATGGGAGGCTCTGCTGAAGGACTTCATGGTTCATTGCATGGGGCAAATCTACCAGTGGAACACAGCACAAACACAAGAAGCTTCACTTGGAAAACACAATTTATTCCAGAGACTTAATATGAAAAGACCAAAATACACAAACACTTAAAGACTAGAGACAGTTCTAGAAACAGTTCTGAAATTATGGAGTGTGCACACCCTATAGTCTGAGGGAAAGGGTATACTCCAAAGGTATGCCACTTTCTGAAATAAATCAATCTTTTATTACCAGGTTGCTTTAATAGATGTTGTATTCTGAATGCAAAGGAGCGTGAAAAAAAAAAAAAAAAGGCAAGAAAAAAATAGAAAAATAATTAAAAAAAAAAAAAAGCATGATCATTGCTTCATGCAATTACTGGTGATCATTGCTTCATGCAATTACTGGAACAGTAATTTCACCAGTTTTACCTTTTAAAGCTGATTTTGTTTTAAATGGATACAATATGCTTGGAGGTTCATATCAACAGAAAAAATTGCTGCATGTTTGCTTTTTGGCAGCTATGTACAATTACACAATCAGCTATTTCGTACATGAAACATACAAGAATAGACAGAGCCAGCATGAATCTCCCTACGCTCTGGGTTTATTCCATCCACAGACCAGAGCTGGCGCTCTCCAGTGAAACTACAACAGCCTGACATAAAGAAAATATTCACTGCATGCAATCCAGTAGGTATGAAGATCACAAAGCAAAGCTTCTCTGTCATATGAAGTTCTGTGAGACAACAAGTAGAGACAGCAAACGCAAAAACCTTTGGTCGTGCCCTTCATTCTTCCCCCCTCCCCTCCCACCCTGACAAAGCTTGGAGAGTCTGCCCAAATTTCTCAGAAATCCCCTGAAGACAAAAGGATTGTGAAGGTCAAGGTATCTCCACTGGAGACAGCCGTAGCAGCAGATGCTGCATGTTCCCCTGGTATGGCACTACCCACCCCTAGCTCTCGTAGTTCCCATGCTTAATGGGGAACAGCTAAACTGGGAAAAAATCCTCAGTGTTTGAAGCCTGACCACAGGTCTAGGTGATGCCTGGCAAGCATCTGGCAGGCAGAGAGGTGAAGGTGACAGCAAGTCAGATTTTTAGGGCTCTGATGGCAGCGCTTCTTCAGGGGGACCTTTATTGCAAACACTTGAAATACCAATTAATGACCATGTGAAGGGCCTCGGGGTGTATGCTTGCCAGCAAATGCTCATCACTCTCAAGGAGAAGCAATAAAACTCACTGCCATCCTCTGTTTAGGAGCCTACTTGCAATATTCTTTTGTCTTCCTCAACTCCAGTTTGACAAATACACCAGTTGTCTCTGTTCAGAAACTGACAGTCATCAGCTTACAAAATTATCCATTTCCAACATGCTTAAGCATGTTTGCCCCAAAGAGAAACCTATCTCCTAATTTTGGACAAGAGCATCCTCTGAGGAGGAAAAGGGGTGGAGGAGGAACGAGCACCGATGCCAGCACGGAGATGCAACAATTCGAACAAAAGAGGTTTCAAGATGTTGCACTAACACATACACACACATACAAAATCTTCCTCTTGGAAGATCGCTTCCCCTTGGCTGTGGGGGATGCTTCAGGGGACCGCCCGGACACGCAGAGCACGGGTGTCTCCCCGAAGACGGAGCGCGGCAGGGAGCACATCCCCACGGCGTGGCCGCTCCACAAGGCATCCAGCTGCGGCACCCAACGGGACCCACGGGTGGCCCTGCTGCACCCGCCCTGCTGTCGAGGACGCCCCTGCTCCCCTTTTTCTGCGCCCCCCCTTTCACTCCCCTCAAAGGGGTGGGGAATGGAGCCTGGGGCGGGGGCAGCTTTGCGGACATCCGAAATCTGCTGCGGGCGGGGGGCGGTGGCAGCTCGGCCTTCCTTTTCCCCCTTCAGAAATGTCAGGTTTTGTCTCGGAGAGGTGGAGGGGTGCGCGGACTGGGTGGGACGGACACGCAGGACACAAGGGTCCGCTCCGCAACCCCGCACCGTACCAAGATGCCAAAGCGAAACCGGGCGCAGTGCGGGAGTGAAGAATGTCGGCGTTGTCGCCATTCACCTCCCCGGGTGAAGCCCCGGCAAGGCCATGTGAAGGGGGACATGGCGAAGATGGGGGGGCGGCCCGGGGGGGGGTGTCTCATCGCGGCGCCTTTGTTTCGCCGCCGGCCCCATCCTCGCCTCCGCGCATGCGCCGGGCAGAGACAAAGGCGCGGGCAGGGGCGGTGGGGCTTCATTCATCCCCCCCACTCGCGGCACCGCGCCCCCGTGGGGAGCCCACTCGGTATGGCGGGAGGGTGAGTGGGTCCCGTGTGTCGTTCCCCCGCTGCATGAGCCGCCACGCCTAGCTGAGACACGGGGGGAAAGTTCCTTACGGGAGCCGCGTTTGAAAGACACGCGTGTGCGTGGGGAGAGGCGACACAGCGAGGCGGGTCGGGAGGAGAAAGGAAAAAAAAAGGTGGAAGGTGGTGGAGAGGTGTAGCTTGCTCTTGGGGGGGGGAGGCTGGGAGG